>LFIW01002831.1:0-46702 GCA_001625285.1 Colletotrichum incanum | reverse complement strand
AACCCCTATTCGACTGCTATTCGGCTGCACTAGGCTACCCTGGGCCTTAGCGTAATACGGGTCTGTTGAGTACATACGGTACTCGAGAGAACCCCACACATTTGAGTTTGGAGAGCGGAACGCTAGCTCAATCAGGTGTAGCGTACCTACAGGATTACGACCGATTCCTCAAGATCAGATTCAACATTGTTATATTGTGCGACGATGGATCCAATCAAGATGTAGCCCACCTTCATTTAGTCAGCGACAGCACTAATAGGTGAACCTGTTCGATTACAAATATCATCTAACCTAAGGGAGTGATCTATCTACTGAATTATTCTGTCAGGCTCTGTCCTGCCCTTCTCAGGCTTCGGACTCTTGAAACAACTTCTCAGCGGACAAGGCGATGACATCTTGCGGGCTTTTAGCACTGACGCGGTTGCCCTTGATGTCAGTCCGATCTAAAAGCTTTTCATACAAGGGCGCAAAGCTTTCAGAGGTCGTGATATGGTAGCCATTCCATTTCTGGTCACCGCCCTCCACTTCAACCTGAACGCGATAGGCAAGGTAGACCTCGTTGAAGCGAACATTCGTCTTTTCAGTCTGGCGAGCAGCCGCAATAGCGAAGCTGAACAATGCACCTTGCGTCACCGCTGGAGCCACGCGCTCGCCCCAATAGCCCTGGGCGCCGGTGCATAGTGTCCAGGTGCTAGTTGCGAAGCCCTGCTCAAGCAAGTATGGGACGGTGGCGCGGTAAACATCTTCCAATTAACGTGGTTAGTGGCCAAGTCCTCTTAATCATTGAGAAATACATCCATTCCTTGGTATCACTCACAGACGTAGGCTTCGAAATTGACTTTCAAGACTTCGCGTAACGCAGCGGCCTCAAGTTCGAGGATGGGCGTGTCCCAGTAAATACCTCCAGCTAAATACTGAGTTAGTCTGCTTTAGAGCACAGAAGCGTTGTGGCATCCGTCCACTCGTAGCAGTACGATGGTGTCACTTACAGGATATCCATACATGCTGAAAGCTGGGCAGCTTTCCGGCACGGACTTGATTAACAAGGCTCTGGAGAGATTCCTCGGACGTGGGATCTGCCTGTGCAATCGTGATTCCGTCACGGGTGCCTGCGTATTTATATATCTTTTCCGCGCTGGCCTCATTGCGAACGACAGCAATTACTTGGCGGTTTGAGCGTAGGGCGGCAATAACAGCAGACACACCCATGTTGCCAGAGGCACCAAAGACAAGAACTGTCTCCGTCATGATTTTTTTGACTTTAGTCGATTATTGTTTGAACGAAATGGTTGGTTTTGAATGCGCTGACAACGTCTTCATAAACTTTTTGTGAAGTTGTACGGATACGATCACCTTTTATCTTTGATGTTGCGCCAACAGAAACCTCTATAATCGACCTGCTGCTCGGTTTTACCACTTTGCCCCGAGCAACTGTGCCAAGCCACCTTGTGTCACCACTGCCCATTGGTAATCGCATCGTGGAATCAAGCTCAGTCGGGCCCAGCCGGTCTGAACACCCAAAGTCAAGCCGAGTGGGATAACATGCCGCTGACCCTTGCATTTAGGGACATGCCAGCGGCGAATTCAGGGCTATACCGTAAAGGGTTAATGGATACGAGCTTGGGTGTTCACACAATCCAAACTGGATTAACAATCACTCGAAAAGTACCCACACGTCGGTAGAATGGGATTGGTTGGTTTAAGGTTGGTTCAACCATCTCATTTCGGCCTTTTTCGTACAGAAAACGTCCGTGGTTCATCCGCAACTGGTGTGTGGCCTCTGGAAACCGGAAAACTTGTCTGTTCGGGCCTATTTTTCCGCAGAAGAACTCACTACACTGATCGAGATCGCTTTTCGGACGCCGGTTTACTCTGCAGCTTAGTAAAACAGCGGGACAGCAGAAAACATGCAATCTACTACTATGTACGGACGGCGGGTGCGCCGCTCCGACGTGAGCACCGTCTTTCCGTTTGTCATCGCCCTGATTCTTTCGCCTGCACTTTAGCCAAGGAGGAACCGCTGCGGCCGGGTACATCAACGCTGCCAGCGTTTTATCATCATGGGCTCTTCTCGCACCCTTGAAGGTTGAGGGAAAGGTAAAAAAAAAAACCTAGCTCCAGGCCGTTCCATTGCCACGAAAAGGCCCAATGCCCTTCCACATTAGATCAGTTCTAAAGCTGATGCGTGTGCAAACACAAAACTTAACAGCCATCAAGATAACTTTTGCGTTTTCATCGACTCTTTGGGTCTTAAAATTCAGTCATATTATGATCAAGATCCTATTTGAAGCATGGCACCGTAAGCATGTTTGTTGGAAACGAGAGCAATTATGTGTCTCTCATCTTCTGGAATCAGACACAAGTTTAGTGTACAAGCATTCACGAAGTAATTACTTGGGGCGTCTGAAACAGGCGGCGACTGCAGCTCACAGCTAGGGTCTAGCACTGGGCGACTGGAAATGTGGGACTGATCATGTTTCCTAGTATTTAAAGGAGAGATAACGCGCATGGGTTTTGCTGTGAGTACCGCTGAGCCTTCATATTTCTAGGCACTGGGCACAGGGAATTTCGGGCTGTTCATCTTGGATGCAATGGTCAATTTTGGCAGGCCTTCAAAACGCTGTCTTCCTTGCAGAAGGAGGAAGCTTCGGGTAGGGGCTTCCCTCGTTCGTCTTATAACAGCGAATAGTTACAGCAGTGCAAAAAGGTTACTGAACTAACGCCCCGTGGACTTAATCTAGTGCGATTTGAAGTCCGGAGGATGCGGGCAATGCCGAAGAGTCAACCTAACTTGCCACGGGTACCGCGACTCTGACGTAGTGTTCATTTACGACCAATTTCAGCTTGCAGTTATGACGGTGCCACAAACGGTGCTTACCGTGCTAATAATTAATAGAATAATCACGAAATACCCGGCTCTCGACTGCGTCATTTTGAATGCCGGAGTCCAGAACAGCTTCAATTTCACGCCCGACCTTTTGAAGACAGCAAGCCAGGAATTCACAACAAACTACCTTTCTCCATTGCACGCCATAACTCATTTGCTACCTCATCTCAAATCTCTCTCTACACCAAGTTCAATAGTTCTGGTCACGTCTGGCTTAGCCCTCGTCCCGATGCCTCGGTGTGCGAACTACTGCGCAAGCAAAGCCGCCCTGCGCTCTGTAGCTTGGAGTCTACGCGCACAGCTGGCTGACGATCCGAATTCCGGAAGCATTAAGGTCATTGAAATTGTACCACCTGCCGTTCAGACAGAGCTTCATACACGTCAAGCCGACTTGGTGAAGGCAGGACAGGCTAACATCGGCATCCCGTTGGATCAATTTATCGATGAAACGTGGGATAACCTAGAGAAGGGTGAAACCGACGAGATCATAGTTGGACCAGCCAAAGGCTACGCCCGAGGCGAGGTGGAGCGGAAAAAAGCGTTTGATGGATTGCTTGCGGCTCTGAAGGGACATTGAGTAGCCAAACACACATACAGTTACCTATCAATCTGTAGTAGATGGATAAGTTTGAATGTTACATGAACCAGAGAAGCAATTGACGTCCGGTCCTTTTTGTCCACTACCAATTTCCACATTGTATAGAGCGTCTCATCCTCGCTTCTTGTGACCGATCTTTTGCTTTCTCGAAACAGGTACTTATGAACGGTTGTATGACGAAATTCAGTTTCCTTAATTGTGATGGTGTTTATATATTTCCATATGTTTGATCTCTCATTTACGTTACCATTCAGCATCTTTGGCCAAACGTCTAAGTATGAACATTTGCCTCTCAATTATGCTTCTAGACCACCAAACCCTACCGTCGACGCAACATGTATTCATGTCTTCGCTTCAACTAAGGTTAGTAAGCTGGTGTCCGGCTATCTTCCGACCCATATGCGTGCAAATTTAGTTGTGCTCTACCTCTACCTTTTTCTTCTCCAAAGAGTTGGACATTTTCTCTGGGTCATTCTCGAGTCCAGCTTTCATACCCTTGGACATCTCCTTTGCAACCTTAACCGGATTGCCGCCCGATGTGAAGAACTCATCAATCTCCTCCAACCTGAAGTTGCTGGTTTCAGGGTAAAAGAAATAAATGACGGGGACAAAAACGAAGTTGGTGGCCACAAAGATCAGATACGCCTTCCACTGTAGGCGGTTGATTATGACTGGGGTGATCATGACGACGAAGAAGTTCCATAACCAGTTTGAGCTGATGCCCACAGCGGTACCACGGGTTCGAGCGTGGAGCGGGAGGATTTCCGGAACGACGACCCAAGGCACGCAGTTCATACCCATTCCGAAGATGAGGTTGTAGCTATGTCTCTGGTCAGTTCTCAGTTGGTAATGATTTTTACAAGTAGCAACTTACAGAAAGAAAAACGCTACCGATGCCGAAGCGCATGCTTGACCATTTGCAAACCCAACTCGAGACAACAGGATCGAAATCATGAGCATACAGATGCCGAGTCCAGCACTTCCCCACATCATAGTCTTGCGGCGACCCATACGATCTAACGCAAGAGCTGGCAATATGGAACCGAACATGAACATCATCTGTACGCATCCCCCAATGATCTGGGCCATGTGCGCCGTCATACCAACATTCTGCACCAGGACTGAGGGGATGTAGTAAACAACCAGGTTGATTCCTCCAATCTGGTTCATGAACTGTGCACCCCATGCCAAAAGAACACGGTGGCCGGTCCTCAGGCGATCATTCTTGAAGATGCTAATCCAAGATAATGACTTCTTCTCTGCAACCTCCAGCTCGATGGCGTGGTGTATGGCGTGTACCTCCGTTCGGATATACTCATCAGTGGGATGTTTGTCGAAAACGTCACAGAGGACCTGAACTGCTTCCTGCTCGCGACCATGCTTGAACAGCCATCGAGGAGACTCAGGAAGGGCGAATACCAACACGACGACAACGAGAGCGAAGACGATTTGAAAGGCGAGTGGAAGCCGCCATGCAACTGGACCGCCGACGTATGACATGCCGAAGTCGAACCAGTAAGCGAAAACAATCCCAACCCCGACGAAAAGTGTCTCGGCAGACACTAATCGGCCTCGGTACTTTCGATCACAAAGTTCGGATTGGTACCTGCAAAGATTTGCATGAGTGATCGTTATGGACTTTCGACGTGGGCTTTACTAACATCGGAACAGTTGAGGTCTTCATACCGGTGCCGAATCCCGTCACTATACGCGCAATCACTAGATGAGGAACAGTGTATGCTGTTGCTTGCAACGTGGCACCGATTATTACGAGACCCATGGCGCTCCAGATCGTCTTTCGACGCCCGAGTTTCTCGCCAAAGATGAAATTGACTGAAACGAGATGAAACGAGATATGAACATCAATGCCAGCCTGCTGGGGTGGAAATGGGGGTTGACTTACGAACACAACCGAAAAGACATCCCAAATTGTAACAAGAGACAATGATACCAGTTTCCGAGTCGGACGGGTGGTTAAACTGATCCAACCAGTCCTGCATCTGGAGAATACCTCCAAATACCTACTGATGTGTTAGTTAAGTTATCCACCAAGACATGTTTATTAGAAACTTGCGCCCTGATCATAGCCGAAGAGAACAAATGCAATCAAACAGCATATCGTTATGCCAAACTGAAGGCTCTTGCCTCGGCCGAGACTGAAAAGCATGATGTCGAGTTGGATATCGTAGGTGATGTAAGGTTTTGGTAAACTGACGATTTTAGGAAACGTTGAAATTTATAGATCGAAGTGTACCGGTGACTTACTCACCAAGAGGTAGATACCGAGTCGTTTGGGCACTTGCAATCCCGACCAAAAGCTTCCCTAGATTCAAAATGCAGCCGGCTAGATCGCAATCTGGGGATTGGGGTGGAAAACTGGGTCTCGCGAAGTCGGATCTGTCATTCGATGCGGGGAAAGACGAACTAGGTAAATATAACCCCCGAACGAATACTGAACTAACCCTCGAAGCAAGGTGAAACTATTCAAACTTGCAAGCGGTCCCGTAAACAAAAACCAGATAGCTTGAATGGACGAGTAAGAGATTTGGGTAGGGGCAAGATATTCTTGGAAACCATGTTCTTATACTAATGCAAGCGCAAGCGCAACCGACGCCGTTTGACTCGAATGATGGACGAGCGGGGAAACAGGGTGGTCAACTTAATGGGCCAGGATATGCAGGGTAATGTTCAGCACATGGTGAGCGCGTGATCTGCACGATGTTCCCTCTCTTGCACTTTTGGCTGTGGACCACCACTGTGTTAGATGCGCTTAATTGCACCTGCTTGGGTCCGTGACCTGGATGTGCTGCAGCATTACTGCCGGCCGCCGATGGGGTCGATATGCGGTCATTAGATGCTACTCAGGCACGATGACGTCCTGGCATTGGACACGAACAGTGAAAAGCAAGCACTGAATCCAGTCAGCCCACATTGATTCCAACATTATTGGTATCTGTGTCTCTTCCATCTGATGTGGTTGGCTGACGGAAACAGTTGGCACTGTTGGTTGTCCTCCCGCGCGGTATATGCGCGCCAATCATCGGCGTGTTTCTGTGACATAAATCTGCAAGTGTAACAACTTGAGCCTGGAATATCCAACGTGCACGTTAACTTCGGGACATCTGGAGAAGCCACTATCGCCCATTCATGACTCCTAAGAGTTTCGCAGAATCGCAGAGAGATTTTACGGCGATTGCAACGTTCTGACAGCAGGCACTAGGCCGAAAAGTAGGGACGCCTACGCTGTGGCCCGATTCGCGACGGACACCAACGTTTTCGTGATTAACAACCAGGAAACGACTGTACATCATCGGTCATCTTTGGGCCTCGATTATGGAATAACATCAGATGAGGCGTCTTCGGAATTTCTCTTTTGGGAGCTCCACTAAAGGTTGTCTGTCTCTGGAACACATACGATGACGGGTAAACTGGGCTCAATCATCGGCTTAACATAATGCATAAAGTTGGTGAAATGTTATACTTGAGCTTCGAGATCATTTAGCGGAATGGTAACCCGAGGATTAAAACGAGTTCCTGCCTTTTTTCTTCTTCTTTTTCTTACTTCTGTTTTTTACTTCTTTTTCTTTCTTTCTTTCTTCTTTCTTCTTTCTTTTCAATTTTTTTCTTTTTTGGCTTGGATGCAAACCTCACTACTCAAATTCCAGCTTGTCGAGTTCGGGACGAACAGGCTGCCGAGCCGGTGGCTCCGACGACTTCCCTACTCGGCCCCACAGCACGGGCCTCAACCGGTCCGCCTCGGGCAGTAGTTAGTCGCATCTTTTCGAGTGAAGTTGGACTGCCAACGATACTTCGTGCCAAGTATCAGGACAAGAACAACCAGTCGAAAGCATTGTGGAGAAAACGCGATGGTGTTACGTTTGAGGAACGTGAGGGCACCGCATAATCTTCGGTTCTTTGGGAAGTAGACACGAAGGCACGTTACTGAATCTTGATTCCGCGTGTAGCTCGATCAGCGTAATCTCGATGCGTTTTCGGCTCCCTTATTGGCATTTTTGGTGTCTTAAACAGACGTCATCTGCGACACCAGCTAGACTGGACTTGGTCGTGGCTTTTATCTAATTAATCGAAACAGCCGAAAGAAGATGCAATTCTCAATCGAAACCATAACGCTTCATAGGTCACCATACCGTTTCGCATTATCGAGGACTTGACAGTACCCTATTAAACCAAAGAAAACAGCCGTTGCTTGACTACCATCCGGCGGCCAGTGCGGCACTCCCTCCGGAATGGAGATTGTTCTGCATCCGTGGTCAATATAGGGATGGTCGTGGCATCTTCGCTATGTGAAAGAAAAGCATTGCAGGAAAATCCATTGAGATAAGCCATCTTTATTTCGCTCCGAAGTTATAGTTCTTACGGAGCATCAACGCTCGCTGATGGGTAGCCCATCAAAACATGCTGCGATGAGTACACACTTCCAGCAAGCTTCTCTATTCTCGGGGTGATGATTGAGTGAAGCGGGCTCCATCTTGAGTCTTGGCGCTGAAAACGCAGCAATGGTTTGGGAAGAGACTGAAATTCTTATCCCGCAAATCCATCCAATCGTCTGAGACACGGCGAAATCCGTCCACGACGATCATTCAGCCCTAGCTTTCTGTTATACCACTTACAGGAGCCATGTCTTAGGCAATCGATCAGTTGTCTCAACACAGGTCTCTAGATGAATCACGAGCCAGCGGCCATTTACTTATTATCTGGCAGATGCATCCCTGAGAAAGGTGTGAACCTTCAGCACTAAGCAATTCGTCCTTTCAATATCCAATCTTTGACGACTTGACATCATGGCTAACGCATCGACTGATGGCCCGGCATGGGTATCCCAAATACAGCTGCCTGTTCCTCAACTTGGCAACACGCAGCAGTACGCGGACTGCGCTCATCGAACAAGCAAGACCACGAACAACAAACGAATAATCGTCTGCTGTGATGGAACATGGAACAACTCGTGAGCTTCAGGACGTCTGAGCCGGATTCTTGCATTATTGAGGTACTAAGCTCCATTTGTCACAGGAATAAGAAGGGAAGTGTTGCGACTAACGTTGCCCGCCTCTCTGCTGCAATCGCTCATAAGTGCTGTACTGGCATGCCACAAATTGTGTACTACCACCGAGGAGCTGGCACTGAGGAATCATCCAAGGCTGCACAATATCTCGGAGGTGTCTTTGGGAAGGGAGTCGTCCAGGTAAACATTTTCTCCTCTACAACATGATCTTTCCGTGCCAAAAACACTTTTCTGAGAACGAATCTGTGGCTAGGACATCGCGGATGCCTATCGCTTTGTCTGCGACAACTACAACCCTGGCGATGAAATCTTCATCATTGGCTTCTCTCGAGGTGCCTTCACTGCCCGATCAGTTTCGGGAATGCTCTGCAATATTGGTCTCCTGAACCGCGTGGGACTGTCACAGTTCGGTGCAATCTTCCATGACTACCAGAACTTCATCAACTGGAAGCCAGGCACAAAGTTCAACAAGGAGGACCACCTTATGGGCTTTACGATCTCCAACTTTGAGCGGCTCGAGAAGTTCCGACTAGCCAAGGAGGGCCGAACAGGGCGACGCAGCATTGCTACCATGGAGGCAGAACTTTATGAGGAGAAGAAGAAGTTCTTCGAGTGTATGAAGAATTCCAAAGGAGAAACGATCCAAAAAAGGCTTCGAGTCATGGCACAAAAGTACCAAGACAGACTTGAGAAGGTAAGAACTGCAGCAACATCTTCTTCCGGTTATGTTTCTCAAGTCGATGTCTGAACAAGATCTTAGCATGAAATGATTTTGTGCGAGAGGACGTCACAGGTTCGAGATGGCCAGAGAATGGACTGCTTCGTCCCCACGGAGGTCAAGGTCAAGGCAGTAGGTCAGTATAACATCCAAAGCAGAAGTAGATTCGTTTATGGGATTTTTAAGCTAACATGTATTTCCCCATGAAGGTGTGTGGGACACTGTCGGAAGCCTGGGCTGGCCCAAGATGCCTTGGGAGAAAATTCGGAAGGATCGCAGCGCGGATGAGGTATGAATCTGACCTCGAAATGCTGCCACCTCGTCTCATTGACCGGGGACGCATCAGGAGTACTGACAATGACCAGCTTCGTTTCGCAAGCCTTGATGTCCATCCCAGAGTCGAACACGCTTTCCATGCACTTGCACTGGACGAGTGGAGGACGGCTTTCAAACCAACCTTGTGGGGAATGAAGGACAACAACCAAACTCATCTTCGTCAAGTTTGGTTTCCTGGTAGCCACAGCAATGTTGGTGGAGGATTTGACGATCAACAGATCGCAACAATCGCCCTGGCCTGTATGTTTGTTTTTCCCGGCTGACATTTTTATTGTTTACACTGAGCCGAGACTGACTTGAAGACGATGCAGGGATGGCTGACCAACTCACTTCGATTGGTGTTGAATTCAGCACCCCTGAAATGAAGCGTATTTTTTACACGCTTGAACCTGGAATTCAAGTGCGTGACTGGGCTCTAGGGCGGATCTCTAACCCTGGAATCGCTACGTCTATTCCAGACCGGGCGTATAACGCTTTTTGGTACCCCTACCAGAAACTCAAGGGCGAGAACACCGTACTTGGTACTCGTACCCCCGGAAATTACAAGGAAGATGACGGAAAGTTTCCCATTAAGAACCCTAATGAGTTCATTCACCCCTCGGTGCGTATCCGGTACGTCTACGACGGGTTGGGCCTGGATGATGCGGGCGAGTGGGAATGTGCGGCCTTAACAAAGAACGGATACAAGCTCCAGAAGAGCGCTCAACCCGCCCAGCTGGAGGATCCTTACCCGAAGAATCCAATCGCATCTACATATGAGACTCTCAGTGGTAAGGTCTCATCGGTCCACGGTGGTCATACAGTGGACATTGAGTCTCACAAAGACCACACGCTCGTAGTCCACCAGATGCCCTTCGAAGCCGACCTCTATCCCCTTGACCAAACCAAAAACAGCTGGGTATGGACTCAAGGTGATGGGAATGGTATAAAGACCCTTCCCGAGGAGCGCATTGGCATGTGGGAGCGTTTGTTCATTGATATCAACCATCGAATGGTTCAAAGACAGAAGGAGGAGAAAATGGCGAGGGAGGCGTTGAACGTCAATAAGCCTCAAAGCCGGACATTGAGACAGTGGTACTACGACGGGGTTAATTCGGTCAAAGCTACAGCTGGTCAAATACTCAGCCGCACTATTGGCAGACTTTTTGGCCCGCCCGTGAAGGACAAGCCTCAGGGCCATCCTGCGAAGTTTGGGTACCACGATTTCGTCTCTTGGCAACGTGGTGATGTGACGAAGCCGCGACGAAGAAACCCAAGGGAGAACCCCGAGGTTGAAACTTAATGGATAGTACTGCTGCATTTTATGGCTTCATATCGCTTAAAGGTTCGGGAGTAACATTGAAACTTATCTAAAAAAAACTTTAATAAATCGTTTCGACACCACTGCCACCAGCAACAGTTTTCTTGCGTCTACATTTCTCTTTCTTTCCTCTATAAACAAGGCTTCACATCAATATCGAACGTTGCTACTAGTTGGTCAATGTCGCTGGTAACATGCATAGTCTGTTCAAGGTAAGTCTATTCAGATGCTTGTGATATAGGTGTGAACCGACCGTGATTGAAACCCGCATGAACAGCTCCTTTGATATTTGCCTCGACGTTGCCGTAAAACATCGTTTTGACTATGGAAACCACTCTAACGGTGTAACTGCGCCTTTAATAAATACAGGGAACTGGTTTTCGACGGCCTGTTCCGAAAATGGAAATCCATTGAGGAGATCGATTCCATGACAGCCCGAGTCTTTTACATCTCATACTCAACCTAACCGCTGGTGATAATTATAATGTGGTAACTAGCCTGCGGATCTTGCAGCAGACGCGTTGAGGAGGGTCTGTTTTGTTTGCCTTGAGTTTCGGGGTTTACCAACTGACATACACTCTTGAATCGCTTCGTGGTATCACAACATGGTTGAGGAAGTTCGAACCATCGTATTTGAACTCTCGATTATGTTCAAGAGAAGCCACTACTTAAGAACTGGGTGCCTGAGTAATCCCTGTCTAGCAGACATCAAATGATCGACCGGTCTTGTACGTGAAATTATAGAATGTGCTTGAGGATGCCCGTATGTACTGGTGCTAAATAGATGAGCCACATCTATTCTCCTACAGGACTGGTGAAAGAAATAAATCTGACAAAGCAATAAGACACGTTCGAATCTCATCACTAGCTAGAGCCGTATGTCGATGCCCAAGCATCGTAGCCTGGGGAGAGCATCAACTGCTGCATATGCCGTCGTCTAATACCCACATTGCCCCCGTCAAAGATTGGAAGGACCATTGCGCTGTTGAGAAGCTCTGCAAAAGGCTGGTTTGTATCATAGGCGGTCCTGTGACTTCGTGTAAGCCGTACTGTTATAACCAGCATCATCATTTAAAGCAGGCGACTGTAAGCTTACACTCCAACTGCGTTGATGGCATCCGTCACAGCCTTGACAGCAGCATCGCTGCAATACACTTTGGCTGCTAGCGCCAACTCGCGGCGGGCGCTGTAATCGCCTGGTCCGTTTTCTAAGGCATGGGCTGCTTTCCACGTCAATGCCCGACATGCCTCAGTTTGCATCTTAATACCGGAGAGTAAATCAGCAACAGCCTGTCGCTCCAACAGAGGAACCTTGCCTCCCCGGCAATCATCCTTGGCAAAGGAAAGGGCAGCGTCAAAAGCGGCACGCATCAGTCCTACGGCCATGGCACCGACGAGAACGGCACTGCAATCAAAGGAGCCCGAAGCAATCGCCGCACCCTCTCCAGGTAAGCAGAGGACATTCTTTGCCGGCACACGGACATTGGTGTATCGGATATGAGGCCCGGACGTAGAGGTGTGCCCAGGAGTCGAAAGATGGCGCAAGACCTGGAAGCTCTCCTCGCCACTACGCTCGAGATCCGCTCGGGTTACCAAGATGATCATGATACTGTCTTCTGGGTTCGCGTCAGGCTCACGTGGGGTCGAAACGTCGCGGCAGACCACACAGGCTAGATCAGCGCCTCTGAAATTCCATCCTGCGCTGTTTGTTGCCCATATCTTCTCCCCATTAATAATCCACTCGTCTCCCTTGCGGTAAGCTGTTGTGTTGAGCCCTGGCGCGCCCTTTTCCAGGTAGTTTGCTACGCCACCCGGCTCGCTGAACACAAGTGAAGCAAGGGGCGCCCCTTGGCAGTTGAGAAATGGCTCCAAAAACACGCGATGTTCTGGCTTCTGAGTGAGATTCAGGGGAGTCAAGCCTAATCCGGTCGCAAATATGGTAAGGGAAGTGCTCGGTTCAACCGCGTCTATTAGGAAAAAGTGTCAATGTTGAGCTCAATGAGTCATTTCGAATGTGGCTTGTTGGCAGGTCCATCATGTTACTTTCTAAGCAAGCGCGGTTTGTTTGCGAGATTATCTTACTCCTCTTCCCGGATTATGGAAAAAAGCGATTCAAATGTTGCGAAATTCTTACAGCATTCTTCGACCAAGATGGCAGCCTCTACCAGCGAACCGCTGGCCCCACCCAGGATTGTCGAAACCTGTCCCTTGATCATTCCGCCCTCCACTGCCTTCTTATAGGTCGGCTGAGTAGCTTGAAATCGCTTGTGCTGTTCCGCGTGCACAATATACTCAGCATGCGCAGGTCTGAGAACATGATGCGCAAATTCAGCGGCAACCTTGCGAATTTGCCCTTCAGTGGGGCTGAGGTTGAAGTCGATAGGCATGGTGCTTGGGTGCCTCGGTTTATCAAGGTCGCTTGCGAGAAAAGAATATGAGTGATGTGATACTGGAAAGACACAGAGGAATGCTGCTGCTGTATAAATTGGCCTTTACCAGTCACCCGCTTCACAGCTCAGTAATATTTCCCACGTAATTCCTTTCATCTCACCTCTCGGAGCACTCGTAGACAACCAATCCATATGCCTGTTTCATGTTGAGCTCCAGTGATATGCATCTCACGTCAGCTTGCTAGTTAGTCCAAGCATGGGCAGGTAATCTTTTTCGTGTCAGCCCTGCTAGTCCAAGTAGGGAGAATTCTGAGCATATTCATCCTTATCCGAGTTATCATTGGACAAACAGGATACTGTGCTTGAAGCTCATTATGGTCGGCATCAAAATGGCGGGGCTCTGTTACACTGAAGCGGGCCTGGATTGTAGCAGCAAATCCATCAAACCCCGTTCTGGCAGGACAGCCAACGCCTAAGTCCAGGACGCGTGGGATTGGCTCAGCCAAGCGTAGGCGAGCCAAGCACGCCAAGGTGCATCGCGAGGAACATTGGATCACTCCGGGGACCACTGGAAACGCCAATGCAGCAGCTGCCGTTCTTAGACTCTTCAGACTTGTGTTGGCGCCCAAGCGATGTTGAATCAGCGGCTCTCTACGGGTCATTCCTTGCTGTCGAGTCTTCACTTAGTGTCCCACGCCGGGAAGTAAGGCGGTGTGCCGCAGAACTATGCCGTGCTGTGGAGCAGGTTCCTCGGGTTTGTAAAAACGCTTGAAGCTTAAGCCAAACAATTTTGTGACTTTTCCTGCTGTCTACGCAGTAACATCTTCTAGAAAGAGTTGCATTGACTGGCAACAGCCTCAATTGTCAAAAAATCTCAACCTCACGCTGATTAGCATGGGACAGTTCTGGATTATTGGTCTGTTTGCACATCTTATTTAGACATGAATTAGATCACACGTCTCTATTACTCCCAGACTGGGTTCGGTAATTAATGATTACGTCTTGCCTCTTTTCTAGCTTTGCCAAAAGGTCAAGTTAACTGCATGAAGCAGTAACCCTATGGGACAAATCTCGGTTGGCTCTTTGATCTATCAGCTACGGTCGCAATAGTGAGTATTGCTGGGCTAAAGGGAGACTGTGTTCCATGGTGAGAGGTACGCATTTCCAGTCTCATGTTGCTCTCTAGCTAACGATAAATACGCTTCAGTCAGGTCCTTTGGTAAGATTTTGATCTTCAAATAGTATCGCCATACCGCACGTGGTCGCTTATTCGTTACTATTCAGATCCTCTCCTTTGCACACGGAGTTGTCTTTGACACACCGTTCATGTCTTTTCATATTGACGAAGGAATTTATCAAATGCTGCCGAGCAAAGCTTTTGCAAACCCCATCCACGCTCGAACCTGACTGGGAATATCGAGCTTCTACTCTCATTACCGACAACATACGCCTAATACGCCGCCCGCAGGAGCGATGACATATCCTCAGGAGACAAAAACTGAATACATTGCTAACGGCGAAGATGATGCAATGTATGAGGCTATCAGGACAATCACACGGAACAGTTTATACTATGCTTTACCCGGCAATGTGGATTTGATGGCTGTAGTTGATTTATCACCGGGTGCCAATGCTGTTGGCTGATTATGCTCGGAATATTGGCTACTGTAGATATGTCGCGTACTGCTTGAGTTTTCGAGTTTCGACCAAGTTAGAGCCAAGCATATGGATATCAGAGTAAAACCTGGCGCTTTGGCCTCCTTGTCGGGATCTGCAGTTGCTGTTCATGGAAGATATGAATCACTTTGCACAGACTGGCCAAGCACGATATCAGAACGAACCATAATGGCACGCCCTTCAGGTTTTCTCAGCAGCATGTTACATTAAGATTCAACACTACACAAACGAAGCAACGACTACTTCTGGAAGATGGAGTGGAAGGTGTAGCTGAGAAATAGAACAAAGCGTACTCCCTTCGTATTTTCCGCTACCAAGCAAAGACCTCGCCGGTGTGTGTCACTAACTTGCCGGATGTGGTATCACGAGTTGCCCCATCAATAACCTGAAGCACTCCACTGACAGAGCTCTCAACGGTATTTAGGAGTTCAACGTCATAATTCCACTGCTTCGCCGCGTATTCGCCTAAATCTGTCCGAACAAAGCCGGGATGAACAGCCACACTAACCAGATTCTCATTCTGTACATGGAGCCCCTTGACAATCCAGTTGAGGGCAGCTTTACTTGGGCCATAAGCGCCACCAGGAACGGGCTCGAAGCATTCGATGGAGCCAAGAGATGACGTGATGCCGATGAACTTGGGGGTGAGGTCGCCTGCTGCTCTTGGCTTGTCCATCAGTGGCCGAAGACCTTGGAAAACCATCAAGGGCGAGATAGTGTTGATCTCAAACAGGCTTCTCAGATCTTCGGCACTGACTGATGCTACCGGGGATGGTGCGCACCCTGCAGCGGCATTGCTGATGAGGACATCAACGCGGTCAACGGCGTTAGCTGTTGCCAGGTCAAAGGCCTCGCGGACAGCAGCCGGTGCTGGGGCTTTGGTGAAGTCGAGCAACATGACATGAAGCTCGCTACCGTCGCCCTTGCTGACATCCTCGATGCTGGACTTCAATGAAGCGGCAGCTTCATCGTTGCGAACTGAAGCGACAACCGTCGTCGATGGCCTAGCCAGTAAGGCCTTCACGAGACCAAGACCTATGCCTTTGTTGCCGCCGGTGATAACGTAGACGGCATTCGTCATGACGGCGGAACGGCTGGGACCTGCCTTGCAAAACAATCGGGGACCAAAGAGTCAATGAAAGGTCTCGCTTTGCCAGTGGCTGTGGTGACTTGGCTGAAGAAGGGCTGTAGAACTCGTGCTGAGTGTCGGGCTGGTTATGTGCGAGACAAAGAAGAGAAGAGAATCTGCAAGCAGCACTGGATTCGCGCATCTGCTCGGTATAAGCGGATTCGAACGACCAGGGCGGGGCAGAAACGAACGCACGTGAGCAATCGAGGGCCACTCTTGTACCCAGTGATGCACATCACGTCAGCAAAGAGGCGCAGGCTTTTAGCCGGACTCGTAAGACATCGGTGTTGGGATGCATATAGCTCTGACATAATCTCTGTCTCTCTCGCTTGGCACCATATGAGTTGCAGTTTCATTACCTCCAGCAACAGACTGCCTCATGCGTGGCATCCAGACGGTATAAAAATAGTAGATTGGTCACTCCAGGGAAGAACTAATGTCCACATAGTCGACAACCAGCACAAAACAGCACTCTATGATATGTGTAATAGACACTATCCAGCAATTCAGACGCCTTTTATAGCGGGAGAAAAAAACTAAAAAAAAAAAAAAAAACTAGCTTCAGACTGAACTATCCGACGAATGAAACGTTTTTCCAATCGACCAAGCCGTTGCGCATGTGCCAGCTAATTTAGATGATTACCCCGCTATGCCATCGACAGCGACCGTGAGACAAAGTGGACGCGCAAGAGAATCCGGGTCGAACATCGCCGCGATCAAACGCCACCAATCCGAAAGCAACGGATGTAGAACGTGGCACGCCTATTCACAAACTTACGTGTTTTCAAAGAAGGGACGAATCCGTCGACGGGCCTCTGGAAGCCGTTAGCCTTCTCATGAGTGGCGCAGTTGACGCCAATCCAGCAGGCCCCAGGACTAGCCTCTGATAGACATGGCTGTTCGACTGCGCAGGACCGAAGTATTGGAGGCACCATCAGCCGGAACAGAGATGGATTATTCTATGGTATACTATGGTATGACATGATGTTACTGGTATGAGGTTGATTCGGGTTCCAGACTAGGTCGAGTCAAAATGGAAGTCGATAGAGCTGTGTGGCGTCTAATATCTTTCTCGATGGATTTAAGATCCTCATGGAAGTTTTGTTCATTTTTCCAATTCTTTTACCCTTTTCGCAGAAACATACTTGATACAGAGTTGAAGCCGATTCATCATTTGCGGCTCAGTGGCGGCGGAAGAAACGAGATGACACTTTGAGGACCGCCAGCCCAGCAATCATACCAGATGACAGCTTCGGTTGGCCAAACTACCCCGCCAACATAAATGTCTAGCACACTTTCATTCCCAAATACGTATCTCAGTCCCCCTTGCCCCTTCTTCGCACGCTCCATAATGCCATCAATTCACCCATTCGTCTATATCATTTCTTACTTTCACTACCGAGGGAGCCACTCGACCCTGTTGCACTGCGCGCCTACGCTCTTTGTATGTCGACTCGGTTCCTTGGCTCAGGGTCACACGCGGCATCTATGGCCGGCTTGCGTCCGCTTCACCTAAGTTTCGCTCCATCAATGGGTATCCCTACTTGTGTCAAGCTAGAAAAATCACCGTTGGGCAATCGCAGCGCCAGTGACAAACTAGGGCGAATGCCGTTTCAATTATAATCTCGACCCTGCATGGGCCTCTGTGGCTGATCGATTCGCAGTTTATGTCTCATCATGACTGCTCGTAAGTTCCTGAAAGCCGGCTTTCACGTCAGCTCCCGCCCACCACCCTTACTGTGCGAGCGACCAAAGCATATTGTTAAGGCTTGTCACCTTCGATCAGCATACTAGCCACGTTTTGTTCCTGCTATCAAATTAACTTCATCTTCTTCCACAGAGTTTCTGCTCACTCTCGGCGAAGGCACGGCCAGGAAAGAACGCTGGTAACCCTAACCACAGTTTTCCACGGTCCAAACGCGGTCATGGTAGAGCCGCTTAGGGCGCTAAAGTGTTTGTGCAGCTATTTCTTGGTATTGTCTCTAAAGTCTATAATGAAATGTACGTCTAAAGTCATTCTATAATGAGCTTAATCCCAATAGGTGAAGGAAATCCTGATCTATAACACCAAATCATACCTTGGAAAGAACCCAGAATCAAACCACTGTTGCAAAAGACTACCCTTCTCGTCTTACCATGCCTCTATCCAGACTCTCCGTCACAGGTCGACAGGGTTGAGTGGAAAGTTGCGGCATCTAGTTATAGTAGGGCCATGACGTATCGGAAGACTCTGAAGAATCACTGTTCCATTCCCAGCAGCCAAGGAAGGCCAAAATCTCTTCCTGATCGGCCTCAGCATCAACAAGTGAAGTACCCAGCATCTCACCGTCGACTAGATCAGTTCTTTGGTCGAAATCGGCCGACGAGCCTACGGTATAGCTTGTTGCTGAAGATTCTGCTTACTTTATGAGTAACGCTACGGTGATTAGGGCCACAGTACAAGGAGTGAAGACAACTTACCATACTGCGGCCCTAAACCATCGAGTGAAAAGGTCCACTCCGAGTGCTCTGTCCATGAATACCCAAAATCCAAGCTACGTGTTTCGAATGCTTCTGGCGTCGCTGCTAGGTCGTGCCGTGTGTAAGTGTGAAGAATTGTTGGTTCAGTATCTTGCAGCGGGCCGGTAGGGAACGAATCTAGTGTTGCAGGAGCTAGGGTAATATCGGGTTGGCCGGAGGTCTCAGCAGCGGGCTTGTCTCCATATGCCCGAGGACAATTACTTTGTCTTCCATCTGTGGTTTCAGACAGCACGTTGGCGTCGATTTTGAAGGCATCTAGGAACATCTCGCTGGCCTCGGCTCTCGTGGGTCGGAAGTCCGCCTCAGACTAGGCCTGACCACTTTGGACAGCCATCTGAGCTCGGGCATCCCAAACAGCCCCGAATATGATATTTTTTTGGCGTCGGAGAACATCTTCATAGACTGGAATCTAGTCAATGTCATGCGTCGTGGGGTTTGTTTGACGTGGCGACAGTATTGGGCTAGGCGAGACTTACCCAGAGATTCCGGCACAAACCCCACCGGACCAAAAAGAATTCCCCATATCTTCTGAAGGATATCCTTTCGCTTCTTCGAAGCCTCTGACGTGATCCTCGGTCGCTTCGCATTGGCCTGTTTGCATTAGTGCTCGATGCGTTCCCATTGCTCGGCAGACATGAGCAGATGGGAGGAGGGAGACGAGGAGTCATCCCCCCCAGCGGACCGGTGTTTCCGAGACATGTGTTGCCTGTAATAATTTAGACCTTAAAGACCTTGAATGAGTAGACTTCGAATGATCCCTACTTCAAGTAGCTGAAGGAAGTGAAAGCTGTGCGGCAAGCCCTAGGGACACGGAGTGGATCCCCGAGAAAGTAAGGACAAAGCCAACACTTTCCCGGTCCGTCGTCACCCTTGGGCTGTTTCTTTCCCGGGCGATCTCCAGATCCGTCTTGATTATTATCGTCTTCGTCTTCTGGGGCATTTCTCTTGAGGCCTGATGTGAACAAAGCTGATGACCACTCGGATGGTGGAGGTGAACAATGATGCGTTCCTGCGCAACTACCTGATGATGTATTGGGCGCGGGCTCTCCATGATCGGTAACTTCCATAGCGTTGGCAGAAGATGATATGAATTCGTTTGCAGGCCATGCTCTGATTACATCGTCGCTGTTGTGATGTTCGAAAGCCGGTATGGACCCGTGACGGTAAAATCCGAGCCGTAAGGTCCGTTGCGCTTGGAAGGGCAGCTTCCGGATGACGGATACAAGGACATCCCTGTAGTTTGGGTTGGTCGCAAGGACCCTGCGAACTGAGCCGACGATAGCATTGGTGTCATTGCTGATGAGGCTACTTGGGCGTTTTGGTCTCTGTCCCAGCAAGAGTGTCTTCCACTGGGGGTCCCCTATGTGTTCGAGACGAAGCCTGCCAACTGTCAATGTACGAGGTGGATTTGGATCAAAATATACGGGGCAAAGGATTCATGCCAACTTACTCGTCAGCCCATTGCGCACCTCGCTGAGGCTCGGGTATGTCGTTATCGAGTCCTCCAGACATGCCGGCAGTGTGGAAAATGGGAAACAAGGGGAAGGAATTTTCGACAACGGTGTTCTTATGTAGGAGCACGCTTGACTCTTTTATTCATTCCCACAGTCTACTGGAGTTTCCATGCGCCGCTTAATGCCTCGTCGCAAGGTCTGGTAGATTTTCAGGCGGCACCACTGTAATTTGCAATGGGTACGAACGAACAACAACGTGCGCTGGCCCGCCGGCTGGCTGAGTGTCTAATGTGAGAACGTTTAGACTCATCCCTTCAATGGAGTCTGCCTTGTGCGACCTTAAAATGAAATCTTTGTTCATCTGTATATTAGTAGGCCAAACCCGTCCTCTGCTGTTCGTACAAAGAACGTTTCGAACGTTGTCTACATTACGTTCGTTCTCCAAGGTGGGTCAGTACAAGATCACGATCCCCCTTCAGATGTTTCTCTTCCGTCATATGTCTCGTCGATTCCGTCTGTCGGGGGATGTGGAACAGCAGGAGGTGGGCGACTTAGCTGGTGGCGCGAAGACGCTTTTTCCCCCATCGTCCTTCCTGCTGCGGGCTTGCACGTGTGGGGAAAGCGGGCGCGCGGGGGTGGGCGAGGGGTAGTTGTCTCCAAACGGTGTGGCCTAGAGGGCGGCGCACGGGTTTCTTTGTCCTCGTTTGTCTCTCAACACTCGTGGAAAACGAACTGGGCTGCCAGACTCGTGGTGGTTTCGTCTCTTACTCGACTTGCGATCCTGTCTCGACTGGTTTTCCGGCCGTAGGTCAAACTCGCCAAGCACGGCTTAGCCAGTGACTCACGGAGCCCCATCAGCTCAAGCCAGCAGTCTCAAACGCTTCTGCCAGCGGCCCCTTAGCCTACATCCAAGATCGCAGACCAGCCGTTCATCCCATATCCATCTTTGTCGGGGCAAAGACTACGCAAGGGCTAAGCTGGGGTCACGCCAAAAGGGGGCTGGGTTAAATGCAAGCACGGGAAATCTATTCATTTCTATGCATGCACGCGCCATAGAAAGTAATGCACAAGTGTATCTTGAATTTGGATAGCCCACATGTATAATGCTCTATACGGCTGAAAGCACGGCAAAGGCTCAGCCGGGGCTGTTTCTTCCTACACACACGCTGGAAGCATTCGGCGGCCAAAGAAAAGACTGATATGGGCTCATCATAGCGATACGCCAGTGCTTTCCCCATCACCGTAAATCTGGGTATATTGATCCATCAAGTCTCAACTAACGCCCATGGGAATTTCGTTCTGTGTGCTGCTACCAGCGGCCTCCGACTGCGTGGTTCGCGGTGCAGTTTATGGTTCTGGTGCAGTACCGGTTGCTAGCGGGGTTGTCCAACCAGGCCGCAAGACGAGGCGGGTGCTTTTGGATCCCATTACTCGGCAGCAAGTTGCTGCCGTTCGCCGTTGTCGACGCCTTGGCCCCCCTCAGCTGATTCCAGGCCTCTTGGTTGACCCCGTCCAATACAGGGGGACTGGACTGCACCCGGGACCGGCGATGGAATCTCAAGAGACGGTCCACTGTAGACAGTACTCAATGGGTTCACGGTGTCGGCGACGCTACCGTTGTTGGCTTATTCGTCGACACTGTCGATCGAAATTATCGTCTATGCCAGTACTCCCAAATCGCTGAGAATGCTGGTAATTGATCGTTCGGTGCGCGATGCATTGCTCGGCATTGACGCTGAAAGGAGGTTGGATGTCTAAGGAGCATGGCTAGCGGTATTGCCTTGGCTCGAAATATTAGCGAGAGAATTCTCGAGAATTGCGTTGCAAACCGCATCGAACTCGCTCTCAGATATCTGATTCGAATAGTCGGATTAGTAAAAGGACGATGCGTCCTGCTGGAAGTAGCGACGTTAGCATAGGCACAACGGGATCGAGTTTTGGTCAATAACATGACCTACAAAGTTAGTCTTTCGAAACTTCTGTCGGTACTTGGTGATGGGTGGGCAGGCTCTCAGTTGAGTGCCAAAGGCCGATCGTGACAAAACGACTTCTGTGTTAGCCCAGAGAGAATCGGAGCTTTTTTTGACGTTACACGGAGCTATGCGGCTGTGCTCTCAGCCCTAGCCACGGGGTTCTTTCTCAAACCATCGGTTGCGTTGTTCCTATGTCGTCGAATTACACAGCCTCGCTCTTTTCTGTATCGTCCAACCACCGACCCCTCTTCCGGCCTCAAGAGAATTGATTCACCATGACATGAGTCCCTTATCTCTGTCTTTGGACAATAGCGAATATTTCCCTCCGGTGCACCTTTTATATTATCCGCGACGGGAGAAACACCACCAACGACGTCTGCAGTGCAACCTTCAATGCCGCGGGGGGCTCCACTGCCATTCGCATAGCTTCAAGAGAGACCTGGCAGATGCCCGTCTGTAACGTCGTTCTCAGGCTCATCTTGAAGCAACATAGCATTTTCGGTCATTGCAACTTGTCCTCGGCATTTTGAAGCGCTGCAACACTGCGTGACGTCGCTAGTGCCGTGATATTGTCCCTGCAGGAGAAGTGGTCTATGACCTAACGCACAAGTACACACCTGCGGTCTTCCACTGAATCCCATAAGATCACGATTGTGTGCAAGTATCAATTGATCCACAACCGTGATTCAATATGTCCGCCGGTGAGTAGAGAGCTTGAGAGGATACGTTTCTATTATCCTGGGGCTTGATATCCTCGAGCACGCACTGCAGTCTTTTCACTTATCTTACTTACCAAGCTGACCATACATCAATCTTCAGTTCTAAATATTCTCGTTCCAATTCGACATCAAGCTCACACACAACATCATGGCTGCTTCGTCTTGCCTCCTTCTAGTCGAGACCTCCAAGAAAAACTGCCCTACGGCATATGGCATCGCTATCCCCAAGGACGGCAGCGCCCAAACCGTACTTAAAAGCATAAGAGATACCCTTGTGGAGAGTAGCAGCAAGCCCAAGCAATTTTTCAAGAGATACTTCCTTTTTCAGAGGCCAATAGTATCGGTAGCGACCCTACGCCCAGTGAGTCATTTCCATAAAACAATTCAAGCCGGCATGCTCCGCCCGCTTCTTTCTTTCTCTTCAACCCTCAATCACCCAGTTGTCACGGAGTCTGACACATCTTACAATAGATAACCGTCAATTCCCTTGCGGCTCTGCCTATCTGCAGGGCGCTTGTACAGAACGCTGCCCACGACCAAGCTCTCACCGAGGCTATAGCCGATCCTGATTCGATGGACTGGACTTTCTACAACCACATGTTCACCCTGTACGAAGATGTATTCGGAAACATCAACCAGCAGGACGGCCGCATAGTCCTACCCAGACGGGCTCTGCTGGTCCGCGATGACATGTCCTCGACATCGAAGCGAGTCTTTGGAGGCCGTGCCTTGATCGCTGGTGGCTTGACTGTGCTAGCGTGTAAGCTTGCTGAGAACAACTAGATGGCATGAAAGAACATATGAGGGATGCTAGAACCCCAAGCAGTGGGGTAGTTACTTATTGCGGGACCGTAATATTTGACTCGGTTCGCCTGTTTCCTTTTCTTAAAGTGATAATATCTGGGAGGATGCGTTGATTGATAAAGAGGTAGCACGATACAAGCATAGAGGGGCGATGAGTGGTATCTACTGGTTAGTTTGTTATGTCAACCATTAGTGTAACAGTCTTGTCATTGCACCATAGATCCAAATGCTTGTGACGTCAAGTCACAAATGAAACCTGAAGCTAAGTTTGCAAGTGGTGCAAGACAAAGCAGTCATTTTGATACGCACTATTCGTGAGTTTCCACTGACCGAACTATTAACACGGCCACGATGAGTCTTATGCACAAGAGACAAGAGAGAAGCCCTTTTCTGCTCTACAAGCCTGTCTCTTACGAAGTCAACTCATACTCTTATGCGAGCTACAGCAGGGACCAAAGAATGATGTGGGCAACAGCACGCAGTGTCTAGCCACCTTAGAGACACTCAAGAGAAGCGCTTCCCGTCGAACTTATAGGCTTAAGCAAACAATACATAACTTTTAAGAAACCCTTCCAAAACTAGAATTAGATACTGATTCCAGTGTAACGAGCTGGTTTGACGTTGATGTTGTGTCATCTGCTCCACACATAGCGGGACTGTAGTTAAGAACAGCTTCTTATTTATTTCACAGATACCACGGTTATCTACCGCCTTGACAAAGGGCGTGGTAGCTAGTGGGAGGTATACCAGACATAAAATAAAATAAAAAAATAAGAAAATGAATAAATAGATAAATAAATAAGTAAATACAAAAGCGGTCGCGTGATAGTGGTGCTGGTCACGGGTTGAGACGAAAGCAGCCGCAGCGAGACGGTTGGTTGTGTGTAGATAGATTGCATGTGATGCACACGTTAGTGAGCATTCAGGCTTTTATTCGCCTTTCGCCAATTTTGACGAGTTCCTTGGTTTCTTTGAATGGAACAAACATTCAATGATTTCCTACCAAATAAATCCATAGCCAACACGCTTACCGCCCAGAACCTCGCCTCCATCCATATCCGGCACATCATGAACAGCTTGTCTGTTTATTGTCAGAACATCGCTAGAAACAATGTTCAGAGCCTCTGGTGCCTCTAAAACTTAAGCAAGTGACATTGATATTGACTTGCTAAGCAGAACAAGAGGCATGACAGAGGCCATTGTTCCAAAGGTACATGATAAGCAAATGGACCAGTAGATGGAAATAAAACTGAGAAAACCCTTCCCACTCGGCACTTGTAGATGCTGCAATATGTACGTACAGGCACTTATGGTTTTCCATTTCGTATAGATGCTATTCCTGGAGCAAACACCTCTAACTCGTTTGAAGATAAAGAAACTCATGGCAAGGAGCTGACAACTGTGTGAAGCTTGTTTTGGAATATTCAAGTTGAATGTGGCTGTTTGGTAAAAGATCGCATTTTGTTCCGCATGTTGAATCGGGTTATTAGTATGAAACTATTCGCAAATTGACATGGACACTCAAAACACAACGTTATAAAACAGATCTTCCCCGTTGCCTTTCTCTAGCCGGCCGCTGATGGTCCCCAAATGTATTTCCCTCAGCTCTTATCGTGATACCAATAAGAGAATGGGAACTCAATCATAGCCTCTTGATTGTTGTCCCCACTTTACCAATCCAGATCGATTTGTTCGTAGTGATTAGAGGCTTACACCATCGTAGGCATCAATTGACAGGGTGAGAGTTCCACTGAGCTTATTGGCCTCATCCCGGAGATCATTTGCCCTGCTCTGCACGTTGTCGATGAGGCCAAAGGCAATCGTCTATCAGAAAAATCCAGTTTAGCCATTATAGAAACACCAAGGTTGAAATTTGGCTCGAATTAAACTTACGTCAACAATGGCCTCGACCTGTCGCAAGACAGCCGCAACGGGCTGGCCAATGATGGGAACAGTGTTGAACAAGCCAGCTTTGCCAATGAGAATGTTGAGAAGCACTTGATGTACACGCACAAATTCGCGGAACGCCTCGAAGATGAGATCAGATTGGCGACCAGCAGGAACCGGAGGCATTCCCTGCATTTGTGCGATGGCAGTAGTTGCAGTGGAAACGATATCCGCGAAACCCGCAATAATTGGCTGTATTATTGGAAGTCTCAGCATTAAGGTCAAACTTTCGGTGCTATATTGGGGCGCTAGAAACGCCCAAGGGCCTGCAGAACTCTCTTACCGGGAAAGGACCGAGGCCAACGACAATCAAGGGACCGTTGATGATGGTAATGCTCTGAGCAGGAGCCTGAAGCGCCTGAGACTTGGTGGTCACCGTGCGAATGTTTTGAACGACTTGCTCAGGCGTGGTCTGAGAAAGCACGCTGCTGCTAAAGGCAGCCAGTACAGCGACTGCGTACTTGATCGTGGAGAACTGCATGTTGCCGGTGTTTGGTTTAGAGGAAAACTCGAGGTAGTAGCAGTTGGATTGAGTTTAAAGAATGAGAAGATGGTGGTTGCTGTTGTGAGGGAGATGGATGTCTTTCCGGGAGACGAGCTGCTTCTTATACTCGAAATCGGGCATATGATTCTAGTTTTGATCGCAGAAAACGCGGCCAAAAGAGTTTCAGGATTCGCTCTCTCACCCATCTAGCTGAGATCTTGATGCGGTCCCGTCTAAGCTACGTCGGAGGCTTCATGCCAGTTCTGACTGTCAAATGCCTCGATCAAGAGATGCCAAGATCCTTGATCAGAAAAGATCAGCGAGCCCTCAGCTCCGTTCAAAGACACTAGAATTGCTTCTGCTCACCAAATGTGCGGGAGTAGCTGTTCAATTACTTCCACCCTGAAGCAAACATCACCGGAAGGACAAGCATGAGCCCCGGCTGTGAGAATTCTAGGATCATGGACCCTTGAGGTCTAAGACACATTATGCCTTAGCTCGAGAATATTGTCTCCCAAATAGGTAATCCCTTGATCTCTCCCTGCCGGATTCTTGCTAGTGGAGAATACAAGACAAGCTCTACTGATGTCTAACGAAAGGTCAAGTGCTCAGCTTGACATTTTGGAACTTGAAAATTATGTCTTTAGCTCAGGGATTAACTTTGTTATCCCTATGTAATATTGAATAAGCTACGCTTGATTTCACTGTGGACCCCGATGCTTTTTTGGGTCACAGCGCTGCCAGTTGCTCTGCTTTGGCTCTAGTCGGCGGCTAGCTAGCGCGCCTGGCGGCAGGAGCAGAGACAGTATGACGACATGACTGGGGGGCAACCGTTCGTCTCCAAGCAGCTGAAGCAAATTTTCAGCTTCATCATTTTACGCCGTTACATTAGCAGCGGCTTTTGGCGGAAATCTAACAAGATCCCGTCAAAACAAACTTGACTAGTGCACGGGACAGGCCGAACCCGAACGTTGTTACAAATCAACGACTTTTCTCAGATCTGCCTGATCCACTTTCTTTAAAATCTGAAATTTGGTCTTAGACCCGTCACACAACGGGGGTACTAAGCAAGTCCACATGCTAGCACATTGCTCCTCTCGTCAATTGTCTATTATCCGATGTTTGACCGGAGTTTGAATTTTGATGGTATCCATGGGATGAGAGTTTTCACAGACATTTTCCAGCTGAAACATGTGTATGTTGTCTTGGAATTGATTTCTGCTTTGAGCTACCTGCTCATCCCGGTGGAATGGATGTCTTGGATGAGCATTTTTTTGGTTGCGGACATACCCGGGCTGCGGGTCTTTCAGAGGAGCTTGGTAGAGCCCAGCGCCAGGTCGCTGGCGCTGACGCTTTGTGGGGCAGATGGCGATCTCTTCGACGATCAGACATATCTCGGTAACGGCGTCTTTTGGAGGACCTCGGCACGGCTACGACGTGGGTGAGATCTTACTGTGATCTAGCGACTGGAGACCGCATGAGGAATGGAAGAAGATATTACACTAGGCGATTGAGTTTCGACGAATCAACCAGTGGAATCTCGCACTACCTACCTCCAGTGGTTGCGATGTTGTCGCAATGGAGCGGTTGACAGCGTAGCTGTTGCCGAGAGAGCTGGTACACTTTCAGTATCAAGGCCTCGCACACAACGGCATTCGTTATCTCCGAAATTATGCAATCCAAGTCCCTATGTGTACTTTCGTTCTCAAGGGATTATGTACTACCAATGGCGCTTTCAACGTCGTGGGCGCCACTGATCGGTGGGTACATGAATCTACTTCACAGGCCTGCCGCCGGAAGCGCAAACCAGCACTACATACCGACGCAACTAAGTCCTGCAATATGTTTGCAAAAACATGATCTCTATCACTTTAACCGCAAATAACTAAACCCGTCAAGAAAAAGGAGAGATTCGAATGTAGTGTTTCGGAACTATGTGCATATAGCAGTCGTCCCATAGGTATCTGCTGGTAATTAGTAAGAATCTACGTACTTGGCAAGGATATTTCTGCAACATAATGGTGAGGAGTTTGCACGAAATTCGAATCGTTACTTTGATTAATTGAAAAAGCATGGATATGCTGGGTACTAGCAGATCAAAACGTTGAGACGGCCGCGGCCAACGTAACGTACCTCGTCTAGATACAACACATCCCAGTGGTGGGGCAGAGTTTTTAAAGGCCAAGTCATGCCTCACTGAGTCAGGCGGAATCCGAATCTGTATATTCAACGATATGTGACGTCGGTTGATCCACTGGGGAAAGCCTACATCCCAGGGACAACCAAAAATTAGCATCCAACCTAGATGGATCACTGAAAAAGTCAGGTGAAAAGTAAAACCTGGCGATAGAATGAAAATAAACTTTCTTGGACATCTGATTGTAGTGGGTCGTGGTAATTTCTTGTAGAAAGTGAGGCAGAGAAGTCAGCCGTCTGCGGAGATCAGTTCGGGTATGTCCGCAGAGATAGGGTTATTGTTGGTCTCACAGGCGATGAGATACTCGTACGAGTCGATAGCAATAGTCACGTCAAAGTGGTGATATTGCTGGTTGTTGTTATTCGTATGGGTATATGAAGAAGGGAGATCTAACTGCGCGGCCAGCAGCAAGGTGAAGTGGGATATGCCCCTCGTTGTGGCTGAGGGGCTGCCCTCACCTTGCAGGGTGTGGCTGACCGGGCTGTGCTCCCTATCTATCTGATGCCCTCGATTGCAACAGTTATAAATCTAAACGAAGTCTTGCCTTGAATCCAATGGGAGTTTACATCGACTATTCATCTCACCAGTAACGGTTACTGAAATTGGTTACTACATACGTAACAAACATCATGAAGTTCTCATTCATATTGTCTATGATCGTTGGTTTGGCTGCCACGCAGGTCGTGGCCCAGTGCATGGCCAACGGCGGTACGTCTCCACAGAATCTTTTCGTGCTAAATTCTCAGCGCTTAGCTTTGAAACATCTCTAGCAAAAGGTTGCGTCTATGATCAGGATTGCTGCGGTGGAATTTGTGTCAATCAGGGCACAACTCCGTTTGGGTCAACCGAGTGCAGGGAGAGAACGGGCCGAGAAGGCTAGGATATCTTTGAATCATCCATGATACACTGGCTTTTTTTGAAGCCCTTAAACTACGCTAAAGTATCAAATGGTTAAGGTAATTTACATTGGTAAACCTTCCGAGAAACCACGACATAATCATGCTTGATATCACGAGCCAAATGGTCATTTAAGGGATAGACTGGAATGGACTAGTGATCTAAGGAATAGATCTAGCACACCAGTGCCCACCTGTAAGAAGGCCAGCTCCCCAGCAGTCAACTGGAAGAAGGCCAGAGATGAATGCAGTCATCAGTTTACACCTATCTTGCCGTTGACCTTCTCACTTCGTATCGCAGCCCCTGACACTTGATGGCTGACGTGTGTTCCAGCAAGAGTTTATTGATGTTCATCTGTAGACCTAGGGGTCGAAAGAAAACGGCTTTGATTGCAAGTACACAAAAATACGGAAACTGAAGTAAAAGAGAAGTCTCCCACTACTTCCGTTTCGTAAGATGTGACAGCTGCAAAAGCTTTCCAGGTTCCCCAGGGCAGTTCCACATCAAAGATTATCTTTTTTTGTACCCTAGCATCATATAATACTGTATTGCTTTGGGTTCGACATATTTGCAAAATTAACGTTCCAAGGCGTAATTTTACAACTGCAACACTCAGGCAGTCTCTCATCACGTCGTCGAAGTGGTCTTGTACTAGATTAGCAATGTTATAGAGCGACAGCGGCATCATGGGGGCTGATAGAACTTATAAAGGGTCTATATTCAGCAAAACCTTGATGATTCCTGATTGTTAAGTCGAACACCGTCTAGTCCCTGGACACTGTTGATACTCTTTCGTGCTGGATAGAAAATGTGCTATGTATTTGAACTTTATCGATAAGTCTCGTAGCAGTTCAATGATCTCGGATTATTTGCTCGAGTAAAAGCACCCTGCTTGTGTACTGATTCTGGGACGCGTTATCCATGACATCCCCAATTTGCCTTATCAGTGACGATACCGTGTTTTGCATGATCTTTGGTAGTGCCACGCGCTTCAGTGGCCACTTTAATGCCCATGCCCTCGATCATGAAGAAAGGCGGATTGCAGTAAACTGTGGCTTATGAAACCAGTAGCATTGTCTGTAGGCACCTCTAATGGTCCTTGAACCAAGCATGTGTGCTATTGATACAAGCGAATCATCCGATTCGCCTGAGTTGCTGCAGGCGACCTTGTATATGAGGCAGGTATCCATATCGGCCATAGGGTTGTCAGTCGAAATATTCAAATGCCCCATGATGGCCAGTTGGCGTATTTTGAGCAAGACTTCAGTTGACCATAGTCACTGCGTCAAGCGCGTATTTTCTCTTTCTATTTAACAACACAGATGCACCTGCTCTGTCGTTTCCCGCTCAAATATTAAACCTATAAGGCCTGGTAACATTCCTGATTGTGTTAAAGAGCATTTTCATCTTACCGGTGCCAAATGCATTATCTTCGATATCCCCTGCGCGCTACAATTGGAAGGTAACCTATGGTAACCTTCAAACTGTTCTCCGAGCTTCCGACTGAGTTGCGAATCTAATCTTTGGAGACACATTTCTTGGTCCCGGGCTTTTGTCGTCTAACAAACACACCCCTACCGGCCTTTTGCGCCACCCGATCCCGTACTGGCGTGTCGCGAACCCCAATGGCCCCATAGCTGCAGAAATGATCCTTTCTTTTTTCATCAGGAAATTGTTGAATGAGGAAGAGATTCTAAGCAGTGGAAGCTTGAAAGCTTGAGCGTCGATCTCTTTACTAAATTCAAGAGCAAGCCAGGAAACGAAAAGTTCAGGCTAGTGCGGCGCCTGAACATGGGCTGTGTATCATTATACGAGCTCCTTGGTAGAAAGTCTCCGACAGCGGATTCTCATAATACGTAGTTTTGGATTCTTCAAATGTTTTCTTGAGACCAAATAGCTGATTAACTTAGAAAATAAAACACCGACTGGCAAAAAAAGTTCAAGTAAGGTAAGGGGTAGGTATTGGCAAACGCCAATAGAAAGCAGAGACATTAGCCACTTCCACCCAATTTTCCCCCAGACATTGACCAGTTTCGAACGTCTCCTCATCCTTTTGCGAATGATATTTGACATGGAAAAAGGCCACTTGGGTTTGCCGCTCCACCTCGAGTGACCAAGTATACAGAGTCTCCGTGATATTTTTCGTGTTGGCCAGTCTCTTCATAAGCAGACTTAAAACCAAACTCCCGTGCCGTCATAGCACATACCATTTTAATTTCAGTTAGGGCCATTTCTTGCCCAATACAACTTCTCGGTCCACGCTCAAATGGACGCCAACCGTTCGCTGGAGGCTGCAAAGGATCGTCTTTGTCAAGTTTCAGCCATCGATCAGGAATGAAATCACTGGGGCGCACCCAGTAACGTGGATTGTGATGAATGGCGTAGTGACTGACGACGACATTGCATCCTTTTGTTGGTAACGTTAGGATCGATCTAGCTGTGTTGGGCTCCTTGTGGCCCACAGGTTTTGCATCGATCATGAGGTGGAAGTCGTGGTTGCCCATTCTTGTGGTAGCCCCAGGCGGGTAGATCCGGAGAGCTTCCTTGATAACCGCAGTCGTATACGAAAGCTGATTCAAGAGCTTCGGCTGCGACGAAATGAGCCTCTGAACTGCGGTAATATCTGGGCCAAAAACGTCATTGTGCTCGGCTCGAACTCGCGCGAGCACATCAGGATGCTTTGAGAGTAGATTGGTCATGAAAACAATCGATGAACCAGTAGTGTCATAGCCCGCCAACATCATGAACTTGATCTGTGAACGTATGACATCTGGAAGTACCTGAGCATAGTCCTTCTTTTGTGGCAAATTGGCGGTACCGAGGATAGAGACAGAACTGATCTGTTTCTTCTCTGAAAATTTCATATTCTCTGACAAAACTTTGTTAATGTATGAATCCATTCTCCATGTGTTGTAACGATGTACTAGGGGTCTGATGAAGTTGAGATCCTTCAAAGGGGAGGAACCGCGATAATGCAGCCAGCTCAGTTGTGATGCCATCGCAGCAGCAAAATCATTGTACCCTGTCTGGCAGTGGAGGTCGTGATCCATGATGGCCTTGCCGGAGAAGTCCATGGTGAGGTCTAGCGCCATAGGGCTCAAAAAAACGATCTCGTCCTTCCGGGCAGATTGACGGAGGCGATCGCAGAAAGTGCTAGCCATTTCGGCAAGGCTTGGTACCAACGCTGCGATGTTCGAGACTCGAAAACCGGGGCTGAAGACGTTGTGCCAGAACTTCCATTCGTCACCTTCCATGGTGTCCAAGTCGTAGCCACCGGTGAGAGGCTTGAGGAACTTATGTTGACCTGGTTCTTTTAGAAGAGATTGTCCTTGCGTAACCTGGCGAGCGCCGTCCGGAGACAGGATGAAAAGTATGGGTTTGGCAAGGGGCCACTGGTCTAAGTAGAAAGCCTGATCAAGCTGTGGGTATCTAATACGGATTTCGTGTGCAATAACGGCTGAGGGCATGAGGTCCGGTGGCAGCTCTCTCAAGATCTCAGAAACAAGTTTGAGGTGGCCCCAAATGGGATGGTGAGGGGGCATTGGTAGCCCGCGACGCTGTAGTAATCTGAAGAACCTGCGCGCTCTGTACAGAGCGAAGGCAGCATAAATGAATGTAAGAGCGATGCCAGTGGCGATTAATTGCCATATTTCTGGATTGTTGTGTAGTCCCATGTTCATGAATATGTTTAGCATCATGTATTGTAGTGATTGGCATCGATGCGGCGAAAAAGAAATTAAAGGTGACATCCGTGATGGCAGAGAGGCGGCATGAAACTGGATGATTCAGGAAGAGCTTAAAACGCAGACCATACCAATAAATGCCAAAAGTCGCAGTCTTTTATTTGGGTCGAGTGCTTGGAAAGGCGCATGAAAATTAGATAATCCGTTCACGAAGGTTTAGCTCGTCTTATCGACTCAAGATGGGAGGAGGAAGATGAAGCTTCCGAATAAAAAGCTTATTGGTTTCAAATGAAGAAAGCTCGTGTTCGGGAATCAATTAATCGTTCGATTCTTTCTAACGTCATTAGCGCCTTCGCCACAAGCGCCTACTTGGAAAGTTTGATGGCTGGAGAGTGAGGATTTACATACAAGATGCATGTAGAAGACAATTTTTGGGAAGGTAACGCCAAAGTGAACCCGCAATTGCAATACTACAATGATAACCTGTAAAATTATCTCACGACAAAATTGGGCTAAATCTTGATTATTATGAGCAAGAATACAATGGGCCAAAAATCTTCTCGTATATGTTGAAATTTAGTTTCTCTGATGTCAGTCTGCCAATTTCTTACATAAAGATTGATCTTGGAGTTTTTGCAACCTGTCGAACCACACTGCCGGCAAAAACGGTCAGTCACAGTCGCCACCCGATCTCGAAATGACAATCAAGAAATAAAATGTGAGCAGCAATATGGTTTCGGGTAATTTCAAATATTATTAGTAAAATTACTGGGCAATGGTACTTTGTGTTGAGTTTCTCAGTTACCTCCAATAATATGATGGGAGTTGTCTTCACAGACCAAGATGCCAGCAACTGGTATAAGATGGTTACAATCAACAGCTTCTTCTCTTCTTGAGAACTCGGTCTTTGTTGCTTCGCCATGTTTCAATCCTGCAGCTGAGAAATTCTCTCTGGCAACGTACCATCCGTGGACGGGCGCAGCACCAAGCCTAAATCCCAAGACCCTCCAAGAGCCAAGGGGTATAGTTCGTTGGTTCCCAGTGCACCGACCGCAATAATCGTCATCCTAACACTAATCATGATCTTGGCCACTGACGCTGCCGCGCATGTGCCAAGGTGTGGGGAAATTGCGCCCTTTCACGCGTCTACTGATTGCTCTGGTGAGCCAAGATACTTGGTGTCTCGTGGAGGAACAGACAGAAGCCGGAAAGCCGAGAACCCCAACCTCGTAGAACTGAGGCTCTTGGCCCATGACTCAGCATCTTTTTGTAATCCAATAAGAACCGAGAGATTTCATGGTGAACGGCGTCGTGGCTTTGAACGCCTCGCGAGCTTCTGGAAGGTCCTTATCTTGGACAAGACGTCCAAGAAGCTTGGCTGGCATGGTCGCGTGTCCCGGCGCCCGGGGCTGACCAGCTTTTTTTATCCAATTTTCTGTCTCGTCACAGATATGTTAGCTGACTGATTGCTGTGCTGATAGCCTTTAGCTCGCAATTGAGCTTCATTTCAGGTTCTGTCCCCAGTCACTTGGGTCAAGCTCAATACTGGTCCGGGCTCGGTATGCACCTCATCTTTCATATAAGTCTAGACCGACCCCAGCGTGGCAGCCGGTTTGTCTGATTTTCTGGTTTATACGACCGTCTTCAATTTCATTTTACTCGGAAATTTCTTGTGAGCTCGTCGCTTTTATTGCCAAGCTTTTGAGATGCAATCACGCATCTCTGTTGCTACGCGTTACTAAAACACCCGTTCACAACACTGACAGGGTCTATCTTCTGTTCACTAGCCGTCACCAATATCTCTCATGCTTTTAGCTCACTCTCCTCTTCGTGCTTAATCCCTGTTTTGGACAACAACCGCCGTCATGTCCAACATCGGTAGGAAGATTTACAATCTGCTTGCGCCCTCCGCCGAGAAGGGCGACGATGGCCGTGATGTATGGGGTTCTCGAACATCCTTCATCTTCGCAGCAATGGGCGGTGCTGTTGGTCTAGGCAATCTCCTTCGCTTTCCTTCCATTGTATTCAACAACCACGGACTACAATTCTTCATACCCTACCTTATATCTCTCGCTTGCCTGGCTATCCCGACGTTACTTCTCGAGATCAGTATCGGCCAGGCCTATCGCAGTGGCTGTGTTCTTGCCTGGCATCATGCTCACAAGCGAGCGAAAGGCGTAGGCTTTGGCGTCGTCTACATCGGCTACGCTATCGTCATCTACTACGTGCCCATCATTGCATGGATCATGACGTACTTTCGGCACTCATTTTCTAGTCCTCTGCCATGGACTGGTCGTAATGAGGAGTTCTTCTATGGGACTGTTCTTCAAGATGTCCCGGGCATCGAGGGCAACTTGACAGCTGACGGCAGCGCCGTTCAAGATTATACCTATTACCCCGGAATGGGGATGGTCACTGAGACGACTTTGTGGAACTTATTCACCTGGTTTGGTAAGCCACTCAACGCCAATTTAGGATTTGGCATTTCCTTGCTAATTTTTCATAATTCTTTAGTTGTGTGGCTTTGCATGTTCAAGGGCATCGGTCTCACGGGACGTGTGGTTTACTTCACGATGGCTATGCCCCTAATCCTCATGATCGTCCTTATTGGCCGCGGCTGCTCTCTTCCCAACGCAATCGACGGCATCCGCATATACTGGACCGAGTGGCACGGAGAAAAGCTTGCCTCGGGCACTATTTGGCAAGAAGCATGTGGTCAGGTGTTTTTCAGTACTGGCATTGGAATGGGGTAAGTCATTATCAAAGGCTCAACGCTCAGGTTTCCAAAACAAGATCGCTGACTCCGCTCGGACTTCAGATACTATACCAGCTACGCCTCATACAACTCCAAGTATTCCAATGCCGTTCAGGACGCCCTGATCATTTGCATCTCAAACTCTCTAATCGAAATCATCGGCTCCATGTCCGTCTTCGGCGTTGTCGGCTACCTCGGCATGCACCCAGACACCAGCGACAGACTCAACACTTTCGTTGTTGGTTTCCTAACATATCCCGAAGCCATATCTGAGATGCCGGGTGCCAACTTCTGGGGTGTTCTTTTCTTTGCGACTCTCTTCATTCTGGGTCTTGGTTCTGCGTTCGCTCTACTTGAGACGTTGGTCACCATGGTTTGCGACACAGACTGGGGCGAAAAGTATTCACGTCCATGGGTCTCCACTGTTATTGTTATCGCTTCATTTCTGATATCTCTGCCATTTTGCACCAAATTTGGATATACCCTCGTCGATGCGGCCGACACCTGGATCAATTACCTGGCATTGTTCTGGATTGTCTGGTGCGAAGCTGTCTGTGCCACCACACTTTACCGCTATCGCGACGTCATTGATCAGTGTGGAGTTTTGTCTTGGTGCTTGTATAACCTATTTGGTTACATCGGAGGCATGTTCATTGGCCTCGTTGTGGCTCATTCAGTCTCTGCTGAGGCCGGTGCCGGTGTTGGCTTCGGCATGTTCTTCTTCGGGACTGTTTCTTCGGTGTTACTCGCCTCTGACCCTATGGCTTATTGCCCTGACTTCTTCTGCAGGAACTCCATCATGCGACGTTTCTGGTATTTGACTTCTTATTCGGTATGTGCCCAATTTCTCTTAGTACGGCAATGATCTATGTTACTCACTGGCTCTTTAGGGCAATCAACTGCGCCGGGATCTCAACGCCACGATCTCCATCAGCGGCCAGTGGAAGATCCCCGCCATATGGGCCTTTGTGCTGAAGTACAACACGGCGCCGATTGTCGCCATCATCTTCTCCTTCGCATACCCGAACTTTTACGCTGAAAAGCGCTGGGACCCTCTCCATATCGCTGGCTTTACTTTCATGCACATCGTTCTTGTCAGTTCACTTGTTGGCCTCGTCATGCCACGCTGGTTCAACGTGTTGGTCCCCGAACACAAGAAAACTGAAGGCGACTACCCCACCATGCCGGGCACGATCTTCTCGAGGGCAAATGCGGCCGGCACGCTAGATATCGATGGCGTGCCGCAGGTCTCGGAGGACGCTGCAAATGAGGCTCGTGGGCCGAGCGCTGAGGAGACCTGGACGCAGGACAGAAGCTCGTCACAGGAAAAGGTTACGGACAAGCGCCAGCAAGGCGTAATGTAGCTGTAGCCGTCACATATACCATACTACATATAGAACGGTACGAGCACCAGTACATGATAGACCAATTGCACTAAAAGTGCTAGATTGTAAGTGACGTGTCAAGGCGAAGGGAGTGTGCACCAGGCTGGTAGCTGCAGTGGGTATACCATCGAATACAAGCTCACTGCATTTATTCCATGGACGGGGTAGAGCAGATAGAGGCTTACAAAGCTATCTCATCCATCAAACATCAAACTCAGTCGTTTACGCTACTGCCCAAATGCTATTATCGCCTTGTTTCAGTTCTGCACTGCGTCTGCCTTGGATAACGGCGCAATTACCAATACGATCAGTCCTTCTTTAAATACCAGTCTTTATCAAGATCTCTGTTTGCTTCTATCCAATCTATTATTTCCTGACGGTTTCAGCATACGTGAGCATGACCAAAACTCGTCGAACCAATCGGCATTCCAGGCATGCTTCCTTCCAAAATCATATTCAGGCGGCAAAGTCTTGACTATCGCAGGATTTCAAAGCAATGTCTGGTATGCATGCTAGAGAAGCCTAGCGGACGAACAATACGGTCATACTCGCACATAACATTAAATTTCGAATTTATGAGAAAACTGCAGGAGTCCAATACATGAGCGGAGTTGAAATTACAAGACAGCGGAGTTGATGTGTCCATGTTGTGACAAACTGGCCCCAATGCATTCTGAATCGGATCTGTTAGATGCGAGTAGTTTTTGTAATCCTCGAACGAACGTTTTCGAGCAAAGCTGTTGATCTCATTTTCATTGCGGACTAGTCAGCGGCGCTGTTATTGCAGTTGATAAAGCACTGGCACCTGGGTACCAAAGATGATGGGCCATTTCAAGCTAAAGAGCAGGCAATTCAAGCGTGTCCAACAACTGCGCCTCGGGAGCAATGTGCCTGGCTGGTGGTAGTCCTCATGACCCAAGAGCGTTTTATCACTAAGGGGTAGGATATCAGAACTACTACGAGCCGACACCATGAACATGAACTAAAATGCTGCAATTGACATTATTGCAAAACTACCATTGCTAAGGCGAAGTGACTGTCAAGGTTACATTAAGGTGCAAAGGCGGTCTCGCGCCTCGACAACGCCGCACCACCCTACAGGGGTGCCCCATGCTGAAAATATACAGCTGAGATATTGGTAGCGGACTGAACCAAAGGGCAAGCTGAACAAAGCGAAACTTATTCGGAGATGGTAGGAAAAGCACCTCACTATCTCACAAGTCAAGAGCGAGAAGGCCATCGAGGAGGTCCAACCCGCCTATCCCTGTATCCAAGACCCAGCTGGACTTCCTACACTTCGACCTCAACGACCTATTAACTATCAAAGCCCCGGCAGAGAAGTCCCTGTCGGTCGAGACCAAGCTACACGTCCTGTTCAAAAGCACGGGGCTGAAGACATCGGACCCGGACGCGGGCACGACGGTTGCAGGGCTGTGAAAAGCACCTGGGCGTCATCACGATAGACCCTTCTTGTTCACGCAGCTGCCAACGCCTCTGCTGGCGTCGACGGCGCGAACGGAGGAGCCGCGGGGCAGCGTGCGCGTGGTGTGGGTCTCGTCGGCGGGCACGGAACTGGCGGGCGACAAGGACACGGGGCTTGACATGGGCAGCAACCTCAACTACCGCGCGGCGCTAACGCCCTGCCTCGGGCCCATCATCTGACCGAAAATCGATGGATCAGAAAACGGGTTTCTCAGCCCCAAAACATACATTAAACTGAGACTTTTCCACGGTCGTGGCTTTCTCTCGCGTGCAACCGTGGTGAAACTATGTGGTCTCCTCGACAACTGCTGCAATAGGTTGAAAATTGAGTGGTTGACGGCCAGTCGATACGGGCTCTCCGCAGCTGTACCCCTGCAAGCCAAGACCCCAATGCCGAAAGAGGATGGTGGTTTTGTACACCGATGGGTTGAACGAATGAGCATCAGGGTCACAAGAAGAGGAGATCGTCGGCAGTGTCACCTGTGATAGACCTTATAAAGACCCCGAACGGCACCCTCTGCTAGATGTCAAACCTGTTCTCTCCTTCATCGCTCAGAACTCGCGATAGCCTCATCTCTTACAACGGATCGCCGACTCGTGACCCATCACAATGAAGTTCACCAAGCAACTTGCGGCCATCGTTTTTGTGTATGGCCCCATCAATCGCGCTGACCGAGCATACCACTAACAGCTCCAGCGCGACACCAATTGCTGCCCAAACCACGTCGGATCTGTATTCGTTGCTCCCAATCGACTTGACAGCATCGGTCACCCTCCCGGTTGAGACAGACGGCACGGACTCAGGCTGCCCGACAGTTACCGAGGTAGCGGAAAGATGCGCCACTTGCCCGGTGCCGCAGTGCCTCACGGTATTGACTCTGACGCAGTCCTGCGGCTGTCCTACTCCGGCGCCAACGGAGTACCTCTCATTACCGTGTAGAGATGTTTGTGGTCGCATCGGCTGCAGTACCAGCTACACTGTCATCCCGGGAGAGGAGTCATGCGATGGAAGCGGAAGTGGAACGGCCACGGCCACGGAGGGGGTGCCTACGTTGTCAGTGACTGAATCAGCGACTGTGACGGCGACGCCTACCGAGGCGACCGCGACGGGAACGGATTCACCAACAGGGACGGTATCTGGTGCTACGTCCTCGGCAGCTTCTAGTTCCGCTACGCCGAACGCGGCGAGAAGGTTGGGTGTACCTTTCAAGTTCTGGTAGATAATATTGTCTAGTGCTGCAAGCTGGCCCCGGGACCGAATGCGCGAAGCGAGGCATCAGGGAGTTTGACGAAGAAGCATTCATGGACTGCTCCTCAGCTCAATATCATGGTGCTGCACTCGTGACTGAACGTGAAACCCAAGTCATGCTCAAGTCGGCGCCCATGCATCGGGCGTCCATGACTCCGGACTAAAGTCCGGCCAGTAAAGCCCTTGAGCACCGTCGTTGTAAATCGAGGCATCGATGAACTGCAGGTCGAGGATCGGCTGGGCCAAGAGCTCTTGTAGCGAAGGTTCGTTGAGTGCCATGCCAGCCGTCGTGTTCTGCGCTTGGAAAGGCTGGCCGAGGGTCACGGCATCGGTGAAAGTGGATGCGGCGTAAGGCATCACCGCAGACGTGTCCCCTGCAGTGGCGTATCCCCCCCGGCGGGCCTGGGCCGCAGCCATAGTTCTCTTCATGGCGTCGATGTGCTGGCAGAACTCCTCGGCTGCGAAGTTGCCATTGTCCTTCAGCTGCGAGAGAAACTGGGCAGCTTCCTCAAACTGCTCCCTGTCGTTGTGGCTCTCCTTTCCATTCAGGAGGCTGGAGACGGCGAGAACTGTGGCTGCGGAGAAGAGATACTGTGTATAAAAGTAGTCAAAAGTAGCAAACGAGCCATCGATCCAGCATTCTGTAAGAAGCCGGCACGAATGACGCGCGCAGCGAATGCATGTCTCCGCTAACGTCATGGCGGTTGCTGGAATTTGAGGTTCAGGGGTGTCGGGTGTCCCCCAAGATGCTACGTGTGTACGGAGGACGTGAAGTAGAATAGGACGGGTGGTGCTCACAGCACACTGGAACTGGATTTAGGAAGAGTTTTCTCTGGTGGCTTGGGGGGTTATTGACTAACCTGATTGAAGTTAAGGTGCAAAGAAATTGGCTTTGGTGTACGTTCCGTTGTGGGCTTGAAGTCGATATGAAGCTGGGGCGGAAGTTCTTCGGACCAGCCACGAAGTTCCTTGAGTGCCTCCTGGACTCTGTGTGATAACGAGGTTTGCTGGTCTCTTCTTCGGTAGATGGATGGAACGACACGACCCAGCAAGCGAGCGATCTTCACACTAGCAACAAAATAAGAGGCGTCTGCAAAATCATCCGCCACGCTCTCATCCACTGTTGGATTAGACGGGAGATCAACCTCAATGTCAATGTCCTGCACAGCAAAGGGATGGCTGAGCTTCGCTGCCCACATCCGGTCGAAAATATATGCCGTCCACCACACCCTGACCCTATGCTCGCGAGCAGCAGCATCCCTGAGTTGTGACTCAGGAACGTTCAGATGGAGACCCATTACGACGGCGAGTCTAGTCGCTGAGCCGGCAAAGGTGTATGCAGTATGTCGTCGGTTCAGTGCAAGTGAGTAAAACGACTGCCAAGCGTCAGCAAGATTCTGAGATAGATAGACAGCACAATCTTACGAGCAGCAGTCTCAACTCGACGACATCGATCCTTGGTCTTTCACTAACAATGCGAAGAACCCTAGTGGCTCGTGCAAAATAGCCCATGCCCGGGAAGTGCTTTTCCGATGTGGCTGAACGAGTTGAATACATGGCTCCGATGGCGAACATCGCCCAGAGCTTGCTCTTGAGAAGGGAATCGCTCTCAGCCGGGTTCTGCAGGGTCTGCTCCAAGGCATCCAAGATAAGACTCTTGCGTATGATGTGATAGCAACGGCTGACATATCGCAGTGCGACTCCAACGAGAAAGCGCGCCCTTGCTGGGCTGGGCCACGGGCAATCAGTATCGGACAGCGCAAGCAGCCTCTCATCAGTTGCGTAGTTGACCCGCGGGATGTGACTGTGTTCCGCTGTCGAAATGGCCTGGCGGAAGCGGGTAGCGAACGCGGCGTCTGATGCCTCACCGATGAGAATCGGGGTATGCGGAATGTTCATCTCGAAGAACCAGGGACGCTCATCAAGCGAGGGGGCCGGGATGGCAACGGCATTGTCTGTCGTCTCCTTCGCCGGCGCTACTGTGATTTCTGGGAGAAGGGCCTCCGGGCGGGCTTGTGTGCCAGCATTGCTATTGTTCTTCAGCCGTTGGTTTTCAGCGATGAGGTCGTCGATATACCTGAACATAACTTCATTAGCGATTGGCTTCTGACATGTTGTAGCAACTGGTGGGATTTACCGTTGGCTGACTTTGACCATGCGGTTCCGTCGAGGATATGTGCATTCTGCGCCCTTACTCGCCTGGCGGCAATTGTCGCAGGGCTGTCCGCCAGAGCATCTCACCTTTCGGGAATGACATCTACGGCATCTGGCGCAGGGGGATGTCGATGTTAATCAACAAAGCCACTTCGGATAAGAGAAAGGGTAAGACCCACGCGGTTGGTTTGGTCCTCGGACGACTCGCACTGCCCGAAGATGTCGGAGCGAACCTCAACGGGGCCCTGTCTTCCGCACTAGATGCATCTACTTCGGACACCATAGTGGTCAATCAGAATACCGGCCGGATCGGGATGTAAGTCTGGGTCACTGAGGTCCGACTGTTCGGGAAGATTGTACCAGATGCCGAGGAACGTGGTAGATATTTGACCGCATCCGCTGGTTCACAGGCCCCCAGAGAATGTGACGTGTATTGCAGAAGGCTATCCGGCGTACTGGAGATATCAGCACCAATTGAGCAGTGTTTCTTCGTTGTCGAGGCGAGACATTGTGAGTGAGAAGCTTCGGCCGGGCCGAGATGGTTCGGCATGAATGGTGCGCTTTGCCGATGAAATTTGGTAACTTCCCCACATTATCGGCAATATGTTGATTTTCGCCGAGCTTGTTCGTCACGATCCGACCCCACAAACCGCCAGGGGTACTGTCCAACTTCCCAAGTCGGCATCTTGTCCAGTTGCCGACTCGTCCTGCAAGTATTAACCAACCAACAAGGTGGTATATCAGTTGCGTCTTCGTCACACGGCCGGAGCGGTTTCAATCAAGACGCCATGCGTGGCCCACTTAACGAAACATTTGAGTCACAGGAGAGGGTTAGAAAAATGGAAGAATTTTCGCCTGCCTCCGAACGCCTCCGAACGGCGGAGCTCCCGCGTGCTATATACCCTCGGGAGCGCTCCCGGCTGCGGTCCGATTTGATCATGTCTCTGCACAGAAACCAGACTGCTTTTTTTTCTCTACAATAGAAGTGCCCTTCAAAATGGGTTTCTCGAGCGCCCAAAAGCCGGACGACATGCCTACTGTCACAGTTCCCCCACTAAGTTCTGATCCGCTTTCCGGTCCCGTCCCGGCCGCGTCCGCCCCTCCTCGGCCCGCTGCCATCGATGATGTGGTGATGGAAATGCCCACATGGCGAAAGTGGGTTACACTCTTCGTGGTCTGCTGGATGGCTCTGCCCGTTACCTTCTCCGGAAGTTCGATCTTGTCGGCAACGAACGAAGTCGCTGCCGACTTCAACACCTCAACGCATGCCATTACCACCGCTAATGCCGGTGTATTTATCGCCATGGCCATGTCGGCGCTGATTTGGTTGCCGGCCAGTAACATCCTCGGGCGAAGGACGACGTATCTGGTTGCCAACACTGTGCTGACCCTGTGCTCAATTGGTTCGGCGTTGTCCAACAACTTTGCCTGTTTCACGGCCATCTGGGTTATTGGAGGAACGACAGGCCCTTTTTTTCTTGTCGCAGGACAGACTATTTTGGCTGACATTTTTGATCCCGTGAGTTAGGTCTTGGAGTGAGAGTCGGTGAGATGTATCTGACAACTTTGACAGACAACACGCGGGACCGCTGTCGGTTTTTTCCTGGGCAGCTGCGTCGCGGCAAACACAATAGGTAAAGTGAGAACCCGAAACCTGAAGGTGCGTTTATTTAACATCGGCCTAGCTCCACTAACGGGCGGTGTGATCGTGAACTTCACCAGTTGGCGAGTCATCTACGGGGTTCAGGCTGGAATGGCGTTTCTCGGTCTGATCATGGCCTTCTTCTTCGTTCCGAGAGCCAGCGAGCTGGCCAAGCACCAGATTGTAGAAAAGGCCCCTGTACGATCTTTCAGTGAAATAGCACATGCTTTCAACCCGATGGGGGTATTCCGCCAATTCAAGTACCCCAATGTCCTCGCTGCCGTATGTTATCGTTGTTGTTTTTCACTTTCACTGCGTCTTCTATGTAAGCTAATCTCACATATAGAACTTCGCATGTGGACTGCTGGGCTTCAACCAGTACGGCCTTCTCAGCTCCATCAGACGCGTCATCAACCCGCGCTTCGATCTCACTTCCCCACTCATCAGTGGTCTGTTTTACTTGGCTCCTGGTGCAGGCTTCTTGATGGGCAGTACTATAGGTGGTAGGGTCTCCGATCACACTGTCAAACGGTACATCCGCAAGCGCAACGGTCTCAGACTTCCACAAGACAGGTTGAAGAGCAGCTTACCGGCCATCTTCCTCGTTCTGCCTGCCGGTACGTTGATTTTCGGTTGGAGTCTCCAGAAAGAAGTTGGTGGAATGGCGTTGCCCATCATCAGCTCCTTCTTTCAGGGCCTCGGGCTCATGTGGTCATTCAGCGGCTTGAACACATACTCTGCCGGTAGGTGTTCCCTTCATGAAATATTCCTCCGCTTGCCGTACTGATCATTACATGCACCAAATAGAGGCGCTTCCTGAACGCAGAACAGCCGTCATCAGCAGCAAGTATGTGATTCAGTATAGTTTTGGAGCTGGTAGTATCGGTGGTCTTGTACCCATGATTGATGCCATTGGTGTAGGATGGTCATTTACGATAAGTGAGCGATCCGCCTTCCCTCGATTTCTCTCGTAACATGCGTTGACTTTCCTGTTCCAGCTGCTATATCGGCCTTGTTGGCCGGCGTCTTAGTGTTGATGATCTCGAAGTTTGCATCCAGAGCTCAGGACTGGGTTGAGAAAAGCAACAGCGACGATTCTGACGAGTGATTCCGCATGGGTGGCGTTGTGTCGTGAAATGAATATTCAGCATTGCTAGAGAGGCATTGGGCGTGGCGTTTACGGATTTGCTAGTTTCGACTCAAAGCACTTTGACTCTTTATTCCCCATAGATGAAGCGGTTCTGATGTTTTTAATTCTCCATCGTCGATTTCTAAGAAAAATGAAAGTAAAAGGGTTGTATTTGTCCCCTTTCCCGCAATCAGAGGTCTGAAAAGACACTTGTCAAAATAGTCGTGTCGCATCATATCTTCCTTAGCTGCAAAGCGATCCTTAGGTAACTCAAATGCCGACATTGGCCAATGTCGAAAGCTGTATTGATGTTCTTCTGCAAGTTACGCCACGTCGGTGGCAGGGTGTGTTCGTTGTTCAAGAGGGTCTTGGCGAAATGCTTTCCGAAGAGGTGGAAAAAGTGTTTAGTCACCTCGAACGGCTACCAACAAAGAAATATTCACTACTTTGCTGCCCCTCCCAGCCCACTTCATCTTACAAGAGAATGGCAAATGCAACAGTTGGAATCGAAGCTACAATCCACGTTAACAGGCCGGGAGATCGGATGACATTAGAAACTTCATATCAGCTGAAATGGAGTTGTGGAAAACGAGTCGGTCAATTTCACTCGATCTTGAAAAGCTTTAATACTCGTGAACTCTCCAAAAGGTCCCGGGCATATTTGTCAGGCTCTCGCTACAAAAGAAGGCCATATGTACTAGGTATACCAAAGAGCTTCGGTCCGAGGCCGATGTTATCAACATTATTTATGGGACACATTTCTGTCAGTCTCCTAGAAGCGTTCGACTAAGCCCTCTTAACGGTTTCTCCCAAGAACAGATCTAAGATCTTTGAAATTGTTGCGACAACGGATGCTCCACTATCACCGAATGAATTACGCACGGCTTTCAGCGTCAGTCCCGGGCGATGTTATTCAGGGCCCTCCCACGCTCATCGGCTTGGGCCGTTACCTGATTCCCCTGTCCAGCGGCAATCTCTTGAATATTGATGAGGAGGATTCCTGCGTCAGGTTGATTCATCACAATGTTTTACTCTGTTTCGTCATCGACTTTGGCCACAACGCGCCAGTCAATTCTCCTTCTCTTTACCTTCGTTGCTCATCACCAGATGTATTCTGAGATACCGAACACCACGCACGCCAACGCATCGTGCGATTTGCTCTCAAAGAAACTGTACTACATCCACTTTTCTAAGAACCGCGACGGCGCTTCACTCTCTTTCGAGGGTTATTTGCGAGCTGTTACCCTGTACGGCGGGTTATCACGGTTGATTCACAATCCGCGATCTGGCTCCCGACGCTCCTGCGGTTCGCAAGGTAGCTATCGACCCATAGGCCGAGATATCCCTGCCACAGTACGATTCCAACGCCTGGGTGGCGGCCATCATGGAGGGAGAAGATGAGCGAGAGATGCAGGCTCCGAAAACAACGAGTCTCAACTGCCCACCATGCCGAACAGCCAACTTCGGGCTCTCTCTGGTCGATTTATGCCGCGACGACCCCCACCACCGGCATCGCTACGGGCGCCGGCAGAATGCAGGTTGCTGGCTAGGCCGGTGCCATCGCCGCCGCCGCCGCTTTTGCCCTCTACTAAGCCCTGCTGGCAATTATCATTGTTCGGCCGTAAAGGGTTAACTACTTTGCATACAGCCATTAGATGCAATACGATGGACGATTGGGCGTTTGTAAACAAGCTGCTCAAGAATGGGGCGGACCCAAACATCCCTGATGCTCAGGGGTCGCCAAATTCTTATGAATCGTGGAGTTCATCATGGAGTTTATCAGATAGTAGGTTAAGCTATTCCCTACCAAAAGGAGTCCATCGTAGTAGGCACAGCAGCCAGGGACTTGGAACAAAGGAACTGGGGAAGGTTACGTTAGTACACAGTGTACACAAATAGGCAATTGCTTGGAGATCAGAAACAGCCAGCCCCATGCGTAAGGTTTGCATGTCGGCGAATGAAACTTCAACTTTGCGTGATTGAGATTGAGTCGAGTTCTGAGCACACTTCACAGCCAGAGGCGAGAGAGTTACGCGCAAATCCATTTCGGCAGGATTGATGTGAGATGGCGTATCACTCAGAAGCAATCGCACACGGCGGCGTCATCATGATGAGGGCTTATGTCAGCGAACCTTATCTGAATGGACCAGTAAGGCCCATCTCCCCCCCC
>LFIW01002827.1:0-57069 GCA_001625285.1 Colletotrichum incanum | reverse complement strand
GCGTATCTGAAAACCCTAGTGAGGCAGAGAGCTGTATCTGGGTAGGTGGTAGAGTTGAGGAATAATTGGCGATAGTGGTGGCGATAGTGGTGGTGATGGTGGTGATGATGGTGGTTCAAAAATAGGGGTGGTTCAAATGCGGGGTGGGCGGGATACGACGAAGACTACTCCACCAACAGGCACTTGATTTTCGAAATAGTCAGCAATAATCAGATCAGTCATTACAAAGGATAACTTACGATTAATCCAAAAACACCATCGCCAACTGCATAAAGTGTGGGATATTCAGTAAGAGAAAACGTAATCAGAAGAGCACTTCCAAGGGAAACTGATGCCAGTGAGACTTACTTCAATCGCGTGGTGAAGACACCGCCGAGCACTGGGCCTACTGCGCTGCCGATGGCCCATATAATGGACGTAATTGCAAGGTACAAGCCGCGGTCGCGAAGTGAGAACATGTCGCAGATGATGGTGTTGACCATGACGCCCATACCGGAGGCGCCGATGCCCTGGATGGCGCGGCCGGCGATCAGGGCGTTCATATGGGGCGCAAGCGCGCACAGCAAGCTGCCGGCGAGGAATATGGTTAGGGCCAATAAGATAATGGGCTTCCGGCCCCAGAGGTCCGCGACGGAACCCCACACAGGCGTTACGGCCGTGAACCCGAGTATGAAGGCAGAGCCCACCCAGATGTAGCCGGCAACCGACTGGAGCGACGCCACAATGTTGGGCACAGCCGTAGTCACGATGGTCAAGTCCAGAGCGGAAATTGTCGCCGATAGACAGAGCGATGTCATGGTGAGAGTAATAGTGGTTCCCGAGAGCTTCGGCAAGGGAGTATCGGAGCCGCCGGCGGGCGGCAGGTCTGAAAGATGCGCATCACTGGAAAGCTCAGGATTTGCGGCTAAAGTGGAGGTATTGATAGGGACACTTTGCTCGGTCATTTTTGATTCGGAAGGGTTGTGATCGCGTATTTTGCCCCCAAATTCTTGTCGCAAAGACGCCGTGGTTCCACGCTTGTTGATATTGTCTTCTGCAGAATAGACTGCCGCAAGCCCCGAAGACGTAATGCGTTGAGTCTCGTCAGGGTAAGAAAGATACAAAAAACACAGCGGTTCTCAAAGAGAGCGAACTTGGTGTTATGCAGCTGGTGTGGTGATTACAAATTGAAGAGGGGGTCGGGTATGCACAATGTGAAGGTGGTGTGACAATGTCAAATGAATTCAGCGCGGGATATTGGTTCACCCAGCCGATTTGATAAGCCCGAGGCGCAGCAGGTAATAGGTAAAATATGTTTGAGACATTGTATGATCCTTGGCAGACTTTGCTGACACTCAAATCCGAAAGGGAATGGCTGTGATTGGCACTCCACTGCCACCATGCTGGTGCCATTGAGCAGGCAATCGAGCCTACACAATGCGGGGAAGTGCCAAGGATGAGCTTTTTACCACAAAATCGGTCTTCAAAAGATGATATACTGGATCTCTATTATGCCTGACTTTACAATAAGTAAGACTCTTCATCCATCACTAGTTCAGGTCTGTCAGTTCTCCGGCTTTGAAAGTCCTCTGGGTGACTTTGACGTGCATGTCTTGCTTAGCTGCGAACCCTTAGTCCGTTCACAAGAACAGCTCAATTGTATCAGTCAAGGATGGTTCATAACTCTACAGAGTGCGCATGTATGTCAGATATTTATCTTGCAGATATTTCCTCCCCTCTGCATTTCACACAGCTTCACCGCCACTAGGTGCCGGTGATGGTGCACGCACAGGCTCTCCCTCTCCCCTAACCTTTGTAGCTGTCTTCAATCTTTTCCCTCCCATTGTAGCACCGGGCAAATAACAAAGACGCCATCAACGAACGTCCGATTAAGGAAAATAAAGAAGTCAAAAGAAGTCAAAAAACATATCAGTTGACATGCATTAAGTTAGTTTTATCCCAGTAGGTAGTCAGCGCCGTTCTCCTTACTTACAGACTTTTCTACTCTTAGAACTAGATACAAAAGACTGAGTATCAAGATGATGTTTGCATAAGGATAACAAACCATCAGGCAATCTGCGGAAGTCCAAAACCAGATGTAACCAACATGTGTTACTTATATCTTGTTTCAAATGAAATCCATGTTGTCCTTGGGAAGCCTTCAAGCAGTCGTCGCTCTATCGTCTGGTACGATCCCGACTTGAGGCTCGGACCCATAAAGTCTGCTAGTGTCATCTTAGTGTAGCGCTCGCCATCTGATAGACGCATCCGTGAGATATTTTAAATGGCTCCAGCCCTCTGGTATCAACAAGACTAAACGACACCCTAAGCTCAAAAGGGCAACGATGATAAATGGCCCCAGACCACCGTTCGAGGGCATATGCACTAGTATATGAAGGTGAAAGATGAACAGCCAAGTGCCTCTGCAGCAGTTGCCTTTATGGTTGGCAAATGAGGAGCCAGTTTTCTAGTTTAGTCTTAGGCCCGCATGTCTCCCGAAACCGCCACCGATCCCCTTTTGAGATTTTCGCTGAAGAGTGGATTGAATGGGGAAATGGGACAAACTTCAACTCCCAACCAGGCGCACACACTAATCAAACTCTGGATTCTGGAGATAATAAGCCGTTAATTGCTGACTTGAACTCATCAAAAAGGATCTCATCGTGCCGCTCCACCACCCGGGCCGTCTACACGAGCTACCTCCACTGTCTCGCCACCGAATCCTTAAGAGAGCTTATTTGAGATTAACTACACTTACCAGACACCCATGCTCCTCACCACTGATCTGTCTTGATCAAACGCGGTAAAGCCAGATGATCCACCTGTTTCAAGCCTTCTCTCGGGCCTCGTACCGTAATGAAATGGTGATAGCCCCTGAGGCCTAGACCTAGGATCGAGAAGTCATAGAAAACAAATTTCCTCAAGGCTCTATTTTGGGTGACAGTCTTATCAACCATCTCATTTGATGGCGCAACAAGCTTTTCACCCTCATTCTCGCCCTGTTGCTAAACCAGTTGACGCCATCATTGGCGGCCCGTCAGGCAAAACCTTCGGCCATGCTCCACGCCGCGCGCTCATGGACATCGGTTATATAAAATGGAAGTTTCGCTCGAACCAAATCGTTTCTCTTTTCTTACCATTCCATCCGTACTCACTCCATTCGATCTTTATCACTTTGAAGCAAGTCTTCTTTTCCGTTCATTATTGAGAACAAGTTCTCATTTTACCCAAATTCTTTCAGTTACTTGTCAATCTTCCGAGAAAACAGCCAATAGACATCAAAGTCATTCCCACAACTGTTAAGATGAAGGTCTCCGTTTTCGCTACCGCACTCACCGTCTTCTCTGCCAGCGTTTTCGCTCGCAGAAGAGGATACGAAACCCCTAACAAAGCCGCTACCGGCGGCCTCCCTGGCGGCGGTAGTGATGATGGCGGCATTGGCAACTTCCTCCCCACCGGACTCCCTGGAGGTGGCAACGGAGGTGGGATTGACGGTATCTTCCCAACTGGACTCTTGGGTGGCAACAAGGGTAACGCAAGCCCTACCAAAGCCTATGGCGGTGTTAGCGGCGATGGGTTTGGCGATATTCTCCCAACTGGACTTCTTGGCGGTGGTAACAAGGGCAACACCTTTCCAACTGGGCTCCCTGGCGGTGGCATCGGAGGTGGGATTGACGGCATCCTCCCAACCGGACTTCTGGGTGGTAATAACAAGGGAAATGCAAACCCCACTAGAGCCTATGGTGACGGCGATAAGGGTAACGCGATCCCTACCGAACTACCTGGTGTTGGCAAGGGTGGTGGTCTCGACGATATACTTCCCACAGGGCTCCCCAGCTTCGGTGGTGGCAACGCTCCCTCCGGCTTTCAGACCCGCGTCCGTGTTACTGGGACTCGCGGTAGCCACGGTCACGGCCATGACTCTGCCACCCCTACAAAAGCTTACTAGATAAAACATTGGAGTCCCACGGGGTTTAACACACCACTTATGCTTATGAAGAGCCCTTATCAAGAAAACAAATTCCTTCAGCTGAATGTTCCGTCCAAAAGTTACTACTAATACTGTCTTCTTGTGCTGACAATGGTCGTAGGTGATATGCCAATGTGAACGTGCGCAACGTCCTAGGCTGGGACCTAGCAGCTTTGGCATTAGCACTCGTACTTTCTAGTAACGGGAGGTGCGGAGGATTTCAACACCTTGAATTCTGCTATGTCCCGGTGGTCTTTTTCATAAGCATATCAGTGAATGAATCTTCCAGGTTTCTTCCGTCACAGGAATCCCCCAGAATCACGAATTCCACCGGTCTCTCGGTGGATCAATCCCTTACAACCACTGCGCTTTTGATGAAGAGTTCTTCGACTGCAACCTTGACCAGGAATCTCGACACACCACGCACACTCACGCTGTCGGTCATGCGCATTCCATCACCCTTGCTGTCCAACGTTTGCACGTCTGCCTTCGTGTCGGTTGGCTTCTGCTTCGCATCGTCGAATTGCAGCTTCGAAGCCCTCACAAGAATCCAATCCATTTCCGTCAACCGAATCTCCTTGTCTACAAGGCCGTGGTCCTCGAGCGCGTACTTGATGTTGGTCCACCCCATGAAGGCCTTGGACAGCCACGGTAGGTTAACCCATGATTCCCCAACACCTGCTGTCGACATCACTACAATGCGATAAATGCCGGCATGTTCCAGAACCTCGCAAACATTGGCGCACGAGTCGGCCAGGAAACGAGGAGGTGATACCTGAGGCGCGATAGGGCTGTCGGACTTGCGGACTGTGTTCAGTGTGATGACAGCTGCAGAAGGTGTCAGGGAAGGCGCTGCGGAGAGAGTGCTTTCTATGTCGGATTTTGATAGTGGCGAGCCAGTGACGACGGTGAGGCCCGGACGAGGGGTGAGACTGCTAGAGATGCGAACGAGGGCTACTGCTGTGTGGCCTTGAGAGAGTAGCTCGGATACGACGTGCTTGCCGGTCCGTCCCGTGGCGCCGAGGAGGAGGAAATGCATGGTTTTCGACGATGAGAGATAAAGTTGAGCACTCGTCTGACTGAGCTTGCGGAGAGACAGAGAAGATGCGTTAGGAAAGACTGACGGAGTTGCGGGTGTATTTATGGAGTTGACCACCATGGCCGACGTAGGGGGCCGATCAGAGACAGATAGATTTAGCTGCTGATTGGTTTGCTCGGTCTGTATGCTGTAAACGGAAACCGTACGCAGTCTTGTGCACGCACACCTACCGACTCATTCGTTTTCTCTCCGCCTCGAAATGCGTCGGGTGATGTAACTGAGAGCGTGAGAGCGCGGTGCACGAGTAAGACCGAAAATCAGGTTGACCCTGTCTTCGACAATCATTTTTGTGTTGTTCAAGGAAGAAAAAGAAGCATGTTCACTTCCACAACAGGCAGGGCGTAGAGAGGTGTAAAGAGACTCTGTTCCACAGTGTTTGGTAGTTCCATCGGACTTCTCCCGCTCGACTTGCTAGCTATAAAATCCAAGAACTCCAGTGTGAAAAGACGGGAACTAGCTGCGTGGCTTGGATACATTATGCCACTTTGGCATAAATAGCAGCGTACTTTAGATCGCTCCCTTCAACCACTTTAAGTTCCACTCCTTGTTCCATATGCCTTTACTCTTTCCCCTATATGGCTAGCTATACCCTGCAATCGGTCGTTCTCGGTCCGCAGGTTGTCATAAAGGTCTGGTGAGGAGTCCAGTGTTCCCAAGAGGATAACCTTCAATATCTGATGAAAGAAGCGCATGAAAGACACTGAAATAAGCTCGGGACCAGGAGGTCTGATCTCTGTATGAACGAGTTCAAGATCAACGATCCATGATTCTAAGGAGTCCAGCAGAGATGCTCTGTTGGATAGTAGTCGAAGAGCGTTTTCCGCCGAATCAACATGCGACACTTTGCCGAGAAACTCAAGCGTCGATGTAGCGATCCTTGTGAGTTCTTTTCGTAGGTCGGGTGCAATCGCGCGAAAATCGCGAGATTCAACAGGCTGTTGAGGCGGCGCGATCGGACACACAGACACCATAGTCCCGCTCGTATCGGCTGTTGCTGGAGGATCCGCGAACTTACATGGTGCAGCGAACAGCTTGATGATGAAAACATCTAGGAAGGGTAGCTGGTCATGGTATGCGGGCACCAGTTCATTCGCCGCAACAAAAGTTGGCCTCGCCTGATACTCGTGCATGATCCTGAGTCCTTGAACGATATGCTGGGCCATAGCAGCGTAATTCCCTCGCACTTGCTCAATGCTGATGAAGATCTGACAGCAAAGCAACGTCGAATTTAGCCCGTTGGAGCTCGTAGACGATAAGTTAGACGCAAGGCCCCCCAAAGCCATACAGTATTGCTGGAGGCCATAACCATAGCTTGGGGTCTGCTGCGCGACAGAAGCTCGAATGCCTCTGGAAGTTTCGAGATTTTCCCGAAGAGCTCTCAGAGACGAGACTGCGTGTCGTATCGACGGATCAGTCAAGCTGGCTTGGAGGACTTGCCTGGCTTCTTTATCACAGCCTAGCTCCACGTCAAACATGGTCTTAGTTGAGAAGTAACGATTGAGCAAGTCGATGTCCTGTAGGGCGATCCGAGTCAAAGTGGGCTGGATGAACTGCAAACCATCCCCGGAGTTGATGCTGTCAGCATGAGCGGTGTTGATGGGTTGACTTGTAAAATGGCGAAATGGAGACTCGTAGCCGTCGCAAGTACGACCAGTGCCAACACATTTTTGGCAAAATGGTTTCTTCTCGTCGCATTTGACCTTCCTTATCCTGTTGCTAGGTGAGTACAAGTACCGCAGGGCTGGCCTCGCGTCCAGGTTCTCCTTTCGGGGTGTAGACGGGTGATGGGAATCGAAACTGACCTGCAAGTTGCACAGCCAGTTTTCACCTTAGTTCTGCATTGGATATTCCGTTTGCGGACAACAAGGCTTCCGGCCATCGTAGGGGCGGGAAGAAGACATTCACGCATGTTGCGCAAATACCTCCAGACGAGAAGAAGATTACAGCAAGGAAAAATTCCGAGCAGACGAATCAAGCAATGTACCATGCTTTATCACCGGACCAAAGACGCAAAGCGAGTCGGAGTCGCTTCGTGTCAGCTGTGTTGTTGAGGAATAGGCGTCAGCGCTAGCTCAATTGGGTAGAGAAAGCGAACCGACCAACCATACGTACTGTAGAAAGGGCTTCATTCTTCTACCAACAGGCTCCACAGTCCTGTGACTGACGCGATTGTCGTAGCTCCGTTCCGGGGCTCAACCACCTTGATTGACTTATATACCGAGTGGCTGGCCCGATCTCTCTCGAAAGGAGCGTCTGAACATGTCGAGGCTCATCACAAAAAACCCTGGATTCGTATCGAAACTACTGCACAGCTCGAAAATGCCAGCTTTTACTCTGTATGGCTCACGCGGCTCGACCAACACCGATCGTGTCCGCCTCACTCTCGCTGAAGGTGGTTTCACGGATTACAAACTCGTGCTTCTCAACCTGCAAATGGGAGAACAGAAGGTTCGTGACCCGTTTCTCTTGGGAGCTGACGCTGCTTCTCCTCGCGTGAGTAAAGTGTATAATTAGTTATCGCTAACGCCACGACACCCAGTCTAAAGAAAACATAAAACGTCACCCTTGGGGCAAAATACCCGTCATCACCTTCCCGGAGGGGTTCACTATCTACGAAAGTCGAGCAATCTGCAAATATCTCGCGAGGAAGTACTCCTTCCCACTTCTACCCCCGGACTCCGACGTCGAAGCTGTGGCCCTGTTTGATCAGGCGCAGTCGGCAGAAATGCTCTACTTCGCCGAGCCTGCAGGTAGAATCGCATTTGAGAAATTTGCCAAAAAGTTCATGGGGCTGCGTCCCGATGACGCCGTGGTCTCAGATGCACTGCGATCGGTCGAGGTGTTTTTCGACGTGGCAGAACGTCTGTTACAAGAAAAAGACTACATGGCCGGAATGGAATTCACTCTGGCGGATATCTACTACATTCCATTGATCCAAAGACTTTTCGCGTGCGGGTACGGAGGCGTCATCCTCAGTCGCAAAGCTCTGAGTGCTTGGTGGAGCCGCTGCATAAACAGGCCAGCCATACAGAAGATGTTGGCCGCTGACAAGGAGGCTGCGGCTGCTGCTCGCAAATAGGATAGAAATCGACTTAGAAAAAACAGAAATAATCGCCTGACTGCCCCTAATACAACCGCAGTGCGGTGCCCGACCTGTCCAAGTCTGTGATACGTGCGGCCTAACCCCTCGTGGTATATGAATCAGGCGGGAATCAAGGTACAAGAACCTTTTCCCGCCTTCGAAGATAGAGATGTTAACCTTTGCTGACGGAAGTCATCCATCCACCTAGGTAAATGCTGCTCATACCAATCAACAAAGGCCGGCTCTAAGTATAAAACATCACTGAAGTCCGATGCCTCCGTTCGCACCGCCTGCAGCTTTGTAAATTGTTGCTTTGTAGAAGCTTGGACCTCTAAATGATAGGCTTTGTCGATTGGTGCCTGGATGTCGTTTTTGAAAGCCATGTGCTGCCTGTACTTTCCACAAAGATCAAGTAATTAGTCGCAGAGCGACGTTTTCTCCAGGCTTCAAAGACGTGCAGGAATATTTCGGGGGAAAGTTCGGTTAAAGAGTCATGTCGTAAAAACGTTTCGATGGCGTCAATTTGTTGCCGCGGAAAAGTTGCAAGCCTGCTCTGGGTGAGGCATAGGAATTGGCCAAGGACGGTTTTGTTCATCCCACAACCTTGACTTAAATTGGCTGCCTTCACGGAGTCTTTGTGAGATACTCAAATCGGCTTTGTGAGATCAAGTATGGTTTTTAATGAACTAGGGACCACATATAGCTGGGTTTCCTTTTGGCCTTCGTCTTCGAACATCTAGTTCAGTTTGACGCGCGATTGTCAATGGCGTCATGTCTTGATCGTTCGTAATCGTAGCGTCTGCGCGGTATTCCAGTAGCTTCTTCATTGATCAACTGTCTTGCACTTAACAAGCGTGATGCAAAGCGGTCACATATTAGATCTGAATGTAACTGAAACCGGGCTGGTGCTGTATATGTAGCGTTACAACTTTAAATTCTCTGGCTTGTACTGCAGCGAACAGTGGTGTTTGGAGATGTCCCGCTGTTGTGTCAACATTCGCTCCTTTGCTGATGATCAACTTAGCAGTAGCCGCATCACCGTAAGGATAAGCAATGGGCAGAGGCGGCCCTAAATGCATCTGCCCCGTGGTCAAGCAGCATAGTCACGATAGGAGTAGGAAACACACTGTGTAAGTGGCCCTCCAACAGACGCGTGTGCCGATCGATGTGGGTAGACGATGTGTGGAATAGATGGAAATCGGGTTAGGAAACAGTCATGGGAGGCATGATAGCGATAGTAGGTGGTCATTTGGCATTTGCGATCAAAATCTTGGAGAAACTGCAAAATTCGTGGTAGGTATAAAGCAACAAGGAAAGACAGCGTATGTCGACGAACATTGAGGTACGTGTGTCGTGAATATTGTGAGACAAGGCGCCGCCCGAGGTACCTGTTGATAGCCGCTCTAACGTGACAAGCATTCTCCTCGACTGTGTACAGGTGCCATTTCATAGCCTTCGTCGGTGCAAAACGCGCAGAAGGCTCCCTTACATGTGGGACACCGATTCCAAGCAGCGCCTTCATCCCCCTCAAGAGATTCGCCGCAATTGACACAAGACGTGGCAGCCTCATCCAGAAGCCGAAACAGATCATCTCGAAGGGAAGCTGAGGCGGGCCCAAACAGGGCCCGAACTGTCTCGTAGTCCTCCAGAGCCTTGTCCAGGGGGGGAAGCCAACGGATTGTCTTCTTACCGGCGCTCGCACCCGTAATGCACAGCGTGGCGGCCTGGTCACGGCCGACAAAGATGAAGGCCCCCAGGCCTGTGATGCACCTAGTTTTCTTGGGTGAGATTGTCTCCATTAGGATCATCCGCAGGTTGTTCCCAATTTTCGCGGCGCGGCAGGGCCAATTCTCGCCAGCTGAAGCACGGACTATGGCCCATGATTGAAGCAGGACATGTGAGTTGATGGGCTCTGAGTACGTTGCGTCCAGGCGATGTGTGACCTTACTGATGCTCTCGTTTGTGCATGCAAATTTTGCGGTTGTTACGCCGCCTGCATACACCGCGATACCGCAAGCTCGAAGCCCTTTGCCGAACAGCACGAAAGACGGGCGATAGGCTGAGTAGGGGGGGAGATGGTGCGCAAAGGGGGCACCACAGCGAATAGCTGTTTGAGCTTCATCAACAACGAGATACAATCCGGTCGAATGGCACGCCTGGCTGAGGTTGTCCCACTCGTCTTTCGTCAATAGCCGGCCTGTCGACGACGAGACGATTTCGACAATCACGGCAACAGTACCTTGAGCCTTGAGATTCAAGAGACACTGTATGAGACGAGGGAGGATCCGTAATTGAGCCAGCGTCAAGAGATTGGGCGCCTGGCCGGACGCTGTCTCCCTGATGAAGGGCACTGTGGACGTTGCAGCCTCGAAGCAATCTAGAGTGAGCAAGAACGGCTGGCGGAAATGCATCACAGAAGCACGGATGACTCACCAGAACTCCACGGCCTGCGCCGTAAGAACCGGGAAGAATGGCAACACCGCACTCCTGAATCTGCTTGGCCGAAAGCTTCTGGGCTGCTGGACAGTTCGACCCGAGTTCAAGTGCGAGTATGGCAGCAACAATAATATGAGGGTTCACATCGGAGATGTGGGCGTGAAAGGAGAGGGGGACTGCGCCACCAAAGAAGGCACTACCAGTACCATTAGAATGCGAACTCGTCTTCAGCAGAGACCGGGTGTACAAATATTCTCTTCACTACGTCATTTGATCGTTTGCTAAGCAAAGCTGGCGATTTTGCACCCTATCCAACTGGGTCGGGTGGGAAGTCTGGTCGTCGCCGCGATGCCCAACAAAGCCCTTCGGTCAGAATAGGACGACGACGCAGCGAGAAAAATATACATGGTTGAATGGTTTGTTTTCGACAGTCCCGCCAGGATGCCACGGCCCAGAGGTGGTTAGACTCACCTGAAATCAGCCCGGTATTGAGGCAAGGCCGACTTTGTTTCTTGGACGGCTACACCAGGATTTTGCTCCCACTTCTTGGCAAGAGGCCAGAGTACGTGGTCGGCTAGCAAGGTGGCCCTCCGAGAGAGGATATTTCCAAACGAGGCGTTCCAATCCGTGGTTGGTAACAAATCCTTCTCGAAGATGGCTCTGATGTTCTTCAGCGTGAAGGCATCGCTGACCGGGTACTCAGGCTGACACCTCTTCCAGTGATTGCGCCAGGTGATGACATTGGGCTCCTTGTCCGATAGCGTCTGCTTGCAAGCCGGGCACTCTCGAGGGAGGCCCAGGGGACGTCCGGCCGAGTCCAACCCCTGGCAAAATCGTTCGTGGAGCAGATGCTCACCGCGCCAGTCTTTGCTTTGCGCACGTGGCGGACTGACGACTGAGGGACCGGACTGGTGGCAGTGACGGCAATTCCAGTCTCTCATTGACGCCAGCGGCCACTCGGGTTGACAACAACGTGAGATTTGACGAGACGAAGGAGGCGGGCAGTGCAGCGCATGTAGATTGAGGTAAGAAGGACGGGAGCAAAGGCCCAAGTGATTGTTTTCGCTTACATAAACCCCTGTTCCGGGTTATTCGGCTAAAGCTTGTTCCGCACCCTAGTCCCCCGTGGCATAGACTTATATGGGGCTGTGGCTGGGGAGCCTAGCCCTGCTCCTTCGTTTGCCCGGGCAAACGCTCGGTCGCTGCCACCCTTGTTTGTATCGCCAGACGGACATGAAGCTTCGCGGGCGCGCTCCGAGACGCATCTCGGGGGGACGCCCATATATGACACCGAGCAGCAAACAATAATCCTCCAGCAATGGTACGCCAACCGCAGTCGCAGCTTGAGAAACCCGTCGCTCTGTTTCTCCGGCGCGCTAACGAATCGCCCTTCGCTAGGAACCCCATCCCCCGATTACAGAGCCGGCTCCGAAAGTCCAGCTCGTCCGCCGCTCTCTCGTTTCCGATGAGATCCCGCTAGTCTTGGGAATGAGCATCGCCGACCACGGACGACTGCACGATGGTGAGACAGTCTTGAAGCTCACGCGACAGGGCAACAACAGCAACATCTACAACGACGAGCCGTTCATGGTGTGGGTCCCCGAACACGCGCTGCAGGATCTAGACGCCGAAGCAGTGTATGAATATTGGGAGAACCTTCCGGGTGGCAGGGATTATCAACTAGGCTACATGCACAAATGGGCCGCGAACCTCCGTTCAGGTCGCGACGAGCAGCATAATGTCAAATGGGAGATATTCAAAATCAGGGATTGCAGACTCCGTGGCGGAGAGATGGACATGCTGGTTCACTGGCAGGGATACCGGGAAGAAGAGTCCAGCTGGATTGCAGAACGGGATCTCGCGCAGCAAGCTCCTGAAGCGGTTGCCTTCTTTTGGAAGCAACACAACGACCCAACAAGAGTGGAACCTAAGAAGAAGATACAAGGCTCTCTTTCACGGGGATAACCATATTGCCCCTCGGTTCAGCTGTTGTAAGAATAGCATTCAATCTGTGACAGTTTTAGCTACGCACTCGCCAGCCGGGAAAGTCGAATTGTGTCAAATGTTCTCTGGGGACCTGTCTATGAATGGCTGACGTTCTCTTCCCTGCTATCTTGTCGTTTTGGGCCTTGCTCATGCTGAATCCTTCTTTACGGCACGGCAAGTGTCGAAAGCTCCACTCCGACCCGATTCAGTACCAGGAGCTTGCAGTCAGCAGCCATTGCATTCAATTTGTCATGCCCACAGTTACATAACGGGCACCGGCCTCCAGATCCTGTCCTACTGGTAGCCGTCGCCCATTTCGTTCATTCGTGATCCAAGTTTGAGCTCTGACCTCGCTGTCGAACCGATGCGAGGTTGGTTAGCCTCGACTCCTTGATTTCGCAGTGAACATCGAGTCTGTGCTCTGAGAGGACTGTTCGGCAGTGCCTCGCAACTTGGTCGCCTACTGCCCACGATAATGTATTTGGTACAACGGAGATTGATAGAATCACAGGCATCTCGTCACCGATATATTCGATTCGCATGTTACCGACTGCCTGCCACTCGACCTCGTATCGGGTGAGGATGTCTAAGACTTGGCCTCCCAACGAGAAGGCTCCTCGTTCCATTTGCCGACGATACTATGGTTCCCGACGACCGCTAATGTTTTCTCGTCCGATGACCATCCGTAGATGGAAAATTTGAAATCTTTCGAACTAGACCGTGCGACGAGTCTGGTCTGGCTCGGGAGGCCGTTGTAGAACCAGACGCACTCAGTTTCGGTTGGCTGCCGTGAGGTGTTCATGTCTTGCAGTCCTGTTACACTCGGAGCTTCCGTCTTGGTACTCGCTATGTCTGCGACTGGAGAGGGTCAGGAGGAGCTTTTGTCATGGCAGAAAATGGAGCTTGTGAATAAGGGGTTCGGGGCACGGCGCTGTGATTTTTACATGCTGGATACAGAACCTATCTCGTTAGCGAGTACACCCTGATGGCCATCAGACAGGAGAGATAGTGGCGTACCAGTTGGAGTGAATGCCTGACTTTTGCGCATCTATGGATTAAGAATTCCTTCTTGTTCCTGATTATGGTACTGGTCCGAGGTTGAGTTCATCAAGCGAGAAGAGGCAACAGAGGGAGGGAAGCAGGAGGTGGGGAGCACATGTGACTAGCAGACGCAAGACTTACGGCCCCTTGGAACATTGGCGGCTCGGCAGAAGGTGATAGTGGATAAATCACCTGCCGTGAATGCCGCCAGTTGTTTCTCGAGCCTTTGACCAAGGTGGCTGGCTACCTAGCTGGCCTTGAACAGATTGCGGTTTCCCCGCGGACCACGCCAAAACAGTCAGCGTAGGTGCCTTCTTTTCCGTCATCAAACGCAGAAGGACGCGGAGGGTGCAATGTCAACTCATCGGTGCTAGCTCAACGCCTGCTGCTCATGGCCGCTATGCTCAACAGGCCATTAGGCGGTCGTCATCCGCTCGCAATGTTTCCTCCACGAGTTGTTCCTGCAAGCAAAGTCCAAAAGCTCCCAGTATGTTAAACCCAAGCGACGTAACGGGGACACGCCCACATTCCTGGCACAGTCTGAGGCAAGTATGATATCGAGCGGGAAGAAGAAGCCGAAGAGATATGGAACAGGATAGTGGCAGATGGATGGTAATTCCGTGAGAGTTGTTGGGGTAGTCTGAAGGCAGCAGAAACAGCCATCATTCCAAGTTCGGGCCTCAAAAGACGACTCTACGAAGAATCCATCTTTGCAATCGCGGCCAAAGTTAAGGAGGTTGATGGCAGTGCGACCTGAAGGAAATGAAGAGATGATATCGATGGTGATGAGACGTGATGGAACGTCGGACTGGGTGGAGTTCACCGACCGAACAGTACGTACCTTTTCGTACTTGAGTGGTGCCTTGCCCGCCCAGCAGCTGCCCGGGCGGGTGTTTGGCATTGGGCCTCACGCCCCCGCAGCCTCAACCACAGTCCGGAATATTACCGAGAAGCCTGGTCTCTTTTTGTATTCCTGCCTCATTCCAACACTCCTCCTTCCTTTCGCAGGGCATAGCTGACGCGTGCCATTTCCCAGCAACTCACCGCTCGACTTCTCTTGCACTTATTGCAAGGCCTTCAACCATGTCGGAACCCAGACGAAACGCCCGTCTACTCCAGCAATCACCCGAAAAACAAGACCGCCATGAAAAGATCTTGAAGAACTTGACCAAAACTTGGGCTTCTCACGGACAGTCGTTGTTCCCAAGATATCTCGAGATTGACACCGACGATTGCGCTATCAGTACTCTGGAGTCGCTGCAAGCCTTAACCTCCCTTGCCATTGATGGCGGAGTTCCTCTATCAAGCTTGTAGAATGAGCGCGATGGACTTCTTTCGCTGGCCCTAGCTTCTTACTCCCCACCGATCATGTGTTTGAAGAAACATGTCGACGCCGCCTTGCTGCTTCTCAAAGGTAAAGTAGAAAACAATCGCATGTGTCAGGTTACCGAGTTGGCTGGACAGAGCAAGTACGAGGCAACCAAGTCTGGAAGAGCCAAGGGCATCTGCGTTGCAACAATCATCGCGATCCTCAAGACGTACCGCCTGCCCGAGCGATACGGCATAGCACATCCGCTGTGGCTCAGGCTATTCGACGTGAACCTTCGGCCGGTTGTATCACCCGCATGGTTCTCAGACAAGGACATCATTTTTGTTCCCTTGTATGTTCAAGATGGCTGGAGTTTGGCCGTTCTCTATCGGTCTGAGAACCGCATCGATCATTACTGTCCTGGCGGTGGCATCTATCATTACCAAAAGCTGGCTACGTGGGCTGGTCAAGGCGCTTCGCGTCTAACGGTCCAGATTAAGGTGCGACTGAAACTTTCTCCACGTACCAGCACTACTTTCGACACTCGCTAACAAGTCGTTCAGCCTTGCGCCCATGTCAATTCCCAATTCGAGGATATCGTCATTGTCATGTCAACTATCGAGTCACTGCTGCACGGAGAAGAAGTCCCAAGCCAGATCAACGTGCCCATGACACGAGCCAGGCTTCTCAAAATTGCGAGTGGCGATGGAAACCGGCGTCCTTCAGCCGCCAGTGACCTAGAGGCTGCAACAAAGCCAAACTCATCGCTCTCAACCGAGTCTTCAAGAATTATTGTTCAACCAGTCTCCCCGGGCCCAAGTCTGAGTGTCAAGGATAGGGATATCACGCAGTCGACAGCGAGCAATATTCCGCAAACTTCTAGTAGTTCGACAACCCAGGTCGCACAAATCAACAACAGTGCAGCTTCCTTGCCGGATACCGGCAGCAGCCAACAGAGCGATCGTCGCATGGGTTCACCTGGCTCATACGTCGAGAAACTCCAGGCGACTATCGACACAGTCACAAGTGAACTGAAGGTTGCAGAAGCGATGCGCCTGGAATATGACAACAACCGGACCCAGGAACAGACTATCCAACACGAGATCGACGGTGATACAGAAGCAATGGATCGCATGAAGAGTCAACTTTCAGGCCTTGTACATGAACTCTGCAAAAGTGGCGACGGCAGCAAGGGTGAGGAAAGCAATGATGAGAGAACAAATCAAGTTGATAGTATCCCGGGAGACTTGATCCAACAACTCCAGACAGTCCGCAAACGCAAACACAGTTGTATGAGCCGCCTCGAGCATCTGAAGAACAAGCGCACGCGAATGGATGGCCAACGGGCGTGTCGAGCGGAGGCCATCGCCGCACTGTTGAAAGCTTTTGACAAAAGAGGATGAGTCGACGAGATCGAGTTTTGGCGGCTTGAAATTTGGGGTATTATCCCCGGTTAGGGGAAAGATTGTACTTCGCACTGTTTTCTTCTTCACTTCTTGCTCCTCGCGCTGAGCTTTGGCACGGGATTTGAGGTTTGAGAAACCTCCGCCGGCTCTCCTTGAACCGTGGCGTCTTTGTCTTTCGGAACGAAGACGATAGGTGAGAGATGATCAAACGACACCGAGATAAGGCATACTATGCTTACTGAAGTTGCCGAACGCGTGCTGAAATATCAACGGCGCCGTAAGCGGAAGGTAGGCTGGAGGCGATGCCTGCTCGGGGAAGCAAGGAGTAACGACAGGGTTGGTGATGGTGGCCATAGAGAAGTAGTCTGAGAGATGAAATCATATTTATTTGCTCAGAATTGTGTGATATCTCGTAATTGAGGTTACCTTCTGGGGTGGTGGTTGGAAAGGTGACGAGGGAGAAGGATAAGAGGATGGACCCATCGTCGCCGTGAATGTGGACGGGGCCAGCGCCGAGGTCTAAGAGTGCTGGTATCTCGATCTCGCTAGTCATGTTATCGAGCCAGACCATCGTTGGAATCGGAAATTGAAGGAGCGGGCAAGAAGAAGCTGTGGATGATTCTGATCCCCGCAATCCGTCGCACCTCACCGTTACATAGTTTTGTACTACTTTAGAGTATCTACCTTGCAGTCGTTGCAAGAACGGGGGTCTTCCAGATGTCGAGAAAACGGAAATTGAAACTACATGCGACGCCTGGGGCTATCAGGGAGAAAACATCGTCACTCTCACTGTTCCCGTCGCTGCAATTGCAGCAACAATGACGAAGGTCGCTTCTCAGCATACTTTTACCGGTGTGGCTACAGAGGGTGCTAAATCATGGCCCAGTGTTCGACAAAATGCTCTTCCAGGGGGATATGGTCACGGCGAGAAAGGTGAGCCGACTAGCAAGTATCAACTGATTGGGAGAGTCAGGGGAGGTGATTCTGGAGCTGCAGCAGAGCCTGAACCAAGCAGACCAGTAGAAGGCCTCAGCTCATTCACTGCCTCGCCAGTAAGTCCACCTTGGAGGGCACCAAGTTCACCTCTTGTAGTGACCGGTACCGGTGTACATAATTGTATTAATAGGGCTTTGTATGCTTTTTCAATAGTATTTGGACTGCTTGCTATCGGGTAGAGTGTTTATATATTGAATTTAGACTCTTCCAGCATTTCACCTTGCGGCCGAACTGCATGTCCTTGTAGAGTATGCAACCATGTAGCGAGGTATCAAACACATCATGGTCAAACCGGCAGCAATTCAGCCCACCCTGAGCGTTTACAGCCAAATTGCAGCTCATCGCTAAGTATCCCAACCTCATCGTTTTGCACTTCTTAATTAACAGTACAAGGGCGTCCTGAGTGCCCTAGACTTCTTGATTCAGAAGAAGAGACAGCTGGAGGCGTAGTCGTGGAACTCCTACTCCTGCTAGAGAAGCACGCATTGGCAGCTTGATTTGGCTTGTAGTCAATATTCCTGAAATACGGTTGCGCAGTTCGATCGCTTGCGCCGGTTCGCTGGGCGAGCTTATGCCGTCTTGGCCTTCTTAGAGGTCGATGAAGAATCCACTATGACAGCGGATGTTCTACCTCAACCTGATCACGGCATTCAGCGGAAATTATGGCGTTGGTATTGGTGGCCAAGGCGAGGAGGGTTGCATGGGGCAATCGGTAGCTATCGACTTCTAGACACGTTGAGAGTTGAATTTACGACACAAGGTTTACGTAGCTTCGTGCAAATCCTTTGGCATCATGGACTACACAGAACGTTCCATAGTGGCTAGTAACAAGACTGTGAGCACAAAACTACAATGAATTGATACGGACATGTAGAGAGAACGACTGACTGCCAGTTTTCTTGTCCTTGTTGTTTTCTCTGGTAATCTACTGCCGGGGGTCTCTGGCACAGATTTGCGTCAATCAAGAGTTGAGCAGAACTAAAGTTGCTTTTGCTGCCTCTGTCTGATAGTACAAAATAAATCGAGATGATGTCAGTTTTCTGCGAAGACAAGGTACGCCATTGGCGTTAGTTTGCTCCTATGCTCCATCCTTTGCCTTATGTCTATGGGTGTGGAAAAGAACCCCAATGGCATCTAGCATAGAGAATTTTGGAGAAAAAGTAGTAGTGTCGGTTATTATTGCTTATTGCTCAATTGCTGAGCTAGGAAAGCTTTTTAACAGGTCCACCTTACAAGCAAGCGAATGAATTATCGCAGGCTCCATCCAACATCAAAAGGGCGCTCCGAAGGACTACAAGTCTATTCCAAAAAAATGCTGTCAATGTCAAGAGCGTGCAATCGGGAGGTGGTCGTTATGTTGGGTTGCATTGGTTCTAAGTTATAGCTTATAAGAGGCAGGTTGTTTTGGTCTGTGATGGGAGAACTTGATCGGGTGACTGATATGTCTAGGTAGAAGTGTGCTGTAATGCCTATCCACATGATGGTTGAATCTAACCTGACTGTGGCCGCGATGGTGACGACATGTATGGAATCTTTCAAAAACGTCTCTTACGATGAGGTGAGCGATGTGTATTCTACTTGTATTCGTCCGACGATTTTGCACCATTTCCGATAACTTGGAAGTAATGGGTGTAGAAATCACACAACCAACAAGATGTAAAAACACCTTTCATGCGCGCCAGCACCCCTCACCGCGAAGAAGCCTGAGAAAGTCCTTCAAGTTCCTATAAAGCCACTCCAGTGAAGGAAGAAGCATGAGTTTGATGAAGAGGAGGGGGGAGGAAGGAAGGTAAGTTAACATATACCCTTCCAACACAACAGAAGAAACCAAAGACTCCCCTTGCGGTCAGAAACAAGTCGGCTTGGGGATCACCATCTAGCCGGAGACGCCTGATGGAGTTAGACTGTAGCTCGCTGGTAGTGGCTAAGAGCGTGGGCGAGTTGAATGCCAAGGCTTGTAGCAAGAAGATGAGCCTGTAGCAGATAGCTAGGGAGCAGTGAAAAGTCGGGAATGGGCCGTGCTCTCCCATTGCCCTGCCGAAGATCAATACCACGGTTACGTAGAAGCATTTCCTCGCCGCTGTCATCCTGCCTGGGCTCCGGACGGATGTCTTGATCATAATGATCTTATTTTTTTTGGTGTCCAGATCCACTGTAGCTTTGAATGCTCTCCTCAAGACCCTCCAAGGCTACACCTCCTCATTTGGAGACTAAAGCCCTGAGTCTGTTGTCGACGAGGATGATAACGGTGCCAATGCGGACTCCCTCAAAAGGACTTTTTACACCTTCCTCCGATGGGTGTACATCTTCTTCTTCGCCGACCAGATGTGTGTCGACGGCCCCAATGCTTTGCTGATCAGGTGTATGAGATTGCGCGGAAGTCAAGGACCATCGAGCTCAAGATCGCGGAGCTCGTTAACCTCTCCCACATGTTGCTAATCATTCTACAAGAAAACCATACCGTCGCCACTTCGCGAGCACACAATCCCATTAGGGCTGAACGGGTCCTTGCTGGCATCGGTCCGAGATGAGACAAACTGCTCTAGCTTACTAACGCCGCCGTCACGCTGGCTCAGATCGTCGGTTCAAACCCCGAGAGTACTTTTCGGTCTCATCCTTGTGCTACCTTTAGACGTACTAGAGCTGCATGGACAGAAACTTTCTCTTCCTCATACAGTTTGTGTATACGCAACGCCTTCATCCGCACCAATCTAGCAGCCGCCAGGAACGATGATTGGATGCGTCTGCGGGCGGATTTTGGTGGTAACCAAGGCGAGCAGTGGCAAGTGTTGTCGTCTCATGTCGGAATGTTGTTTTTATCGACGAGATGCTTCTAAAGAAGCCGGCGTAGCTGGCGGCATTGGAGGCCGCGATCGATGAGTCTCCATTTGGAAACGAGTTTTTGGGCGACGGGTGGCGGTCAGTTGATGTGTGCCTTGATACCAGCCCAGGTACTGCCCTGGCTGTACTCCATCCGGAGTTTGTTGAGGATGTCGGTAGCGTTAAAACCGTCGTAGTCGGACAGCTGACGGACGATGATCTCGCGAGCCTTGGCGAGGCTTTCAATGACAACTTGTTGCTTGCGGGGTATGTTCTTGACAATGAACGAGTAGACATAAACAGAGATCTCAATTTGAGCGGCACCACCACCACTGATGATCATGATGGCATTACGTTGGTGACAAGGAGGACCTTTCACAAAGCGGGCCAGATCTCCAACCTGGCCTCGCCGCGCTGGACAGTATGCGTTTTCTAATGAAGAGGACCGCAAAAATCCAAAGGTGACCGTGTGCCGCAGCGTGTAACTGTCCTCGCCAAAAGGGTGAAATGCCGGAAGGGGATAGAAAAGCAAAAAGAAAAAAAAAAAGAAAAAAAAAATTAGAAGAAGAAAATGAATCAAGTTGAGTTGTCGTCGACTTTTCGGGAAAAGGGGTCCAAGAAGCAGCCAGCGATAACTGGTATTCCGGCAAGTCTGACCCCTCTATTAGAGTCCGTACTGGATTGATTGTACTCCGGATTCGTCCACCCGCAGCCAGTTAAAGAAAGCGAGGAGGTCAGAAGAGGCAGGTGGGGTTTCTTCGATCCAAAAGAAGGTCTATAGCGCTCAAAAGCTTTGAGATGAACAGAAATCAAAGTAAAGTTGGCAAGTCGAAAATGAAGACACTCGGGCGGGGTCGGGCGAATGTAATCTGTTGGAATGTGCTCCATGGCCGGTCCGGATTGGGTCAAGATATCAAACACAGACATGAAACACGTGTCTATCTGTACGGGATCTGCTGAAGCAAGTCTTGAATCCTCTTTTGGCAGAGGTGACCCTCCCTTCCCTCAGGGTGAGAAGCGGCGCAGGTTGGGCCACGTGCTCCTCTGACAGAAAGGTTCATCGAGGCACAGGTCCCTCGATCCCGATTGGAGTCTGCCGTAGGTAGGTATGAATCCGCACCGCCTGGCCTGCTACCTGCGTGCATGCTCACTTGCAATCACCATTGCCATATTACTTGGATTACTCGTAGGAAGAGGGGGTTGGCCTCGTTATTAGGCAAAAGGGGATGGGTATAATTGAGATTGGCCGTGGAAGTAAGCGCTGTTGGACATGCACCTGCGCGAATGTAAGGTAGACGCGGCGGTATGCGGGGACAAGAAATCCTTTGCCTCCGAGATTATCTTCGAGCTTTCCGGCTCTGGCTGCGGTCCGGGGAATGGTAGGCTCATCCGCCTTTCAAACTGCCACTGATCATCTAACAAGGACTAGCTTACTCATTGTCGTAGAGTCACCACTTAGAGTGGAAAAGACATAAGGAAAACGGCTTGGATTTCTACGTGCAGGATTGCCTTGTCCGAAACGTATAAATACGTATCCTGCGTGGTGGATCGGCACGAAGGGGCCGGCTTAATAGTTAATCCGGCCCCGGCGCAAATCTCACAAGGCTCCGCGATGTGCGTGAGGGCATCGCGACACTCATACATTGGCACCATGGCGACACCTTCTAAGTCGTCAAGCATGGAATCGTTTCTCCCATAACTTACAACATCTTGAAAGACTGACGATAGCAGGGCTGTAGGCAATTAGCGCAGCAAATGCCCGCTGACCAGCAGCATAATCCCTGTGCTTCGGTCATGAGCCTCGCATTCCTGCCCAATACTGAAAAGACTCTGCCTCGTCCTGCTGTGCTCTCCAAGTCTCGAGTGTTCTTTCAAGAAAATCTTCTCCACAACTGATAGGAATATAGACTTTCTAATTGGGCTCTATTAGCACATACGACCATACCCACTGGAGAACTCGGGATCCCGTCCGCTCTCCCATAGATAAGCCAGTGAGGGCCGGATTAGTAGTTGGGTCGGTGACGACCAGCGAATACCTGGTGTTGTATGTTTTATATTTTTGTACTAAAATAGCCGAGAGGGGCTTTTGCTATAGGATAGTGTGTCTCTTAACAAACCTCTACTAGAACTATTAAAGTGGTGTGGCTGGTGATGGCTGTGTGGTATATCTTGTATTACGAGTTTACGCGCCTAACCTTGTTAACCATGAATTAGTCATCTATTAACAGCAGAGATTACTTCTTTTACCTAGCTGTATTAGGTTAATTAAAGCCGGTTTATTTTACTTCGGATGGGCTTAAGGGCATATATCGCTTAAACGCCTTTAGCTTGTCCATTCTGCCATTTTTTTAGCCCGGCTAAAATTACTCTGCTGTTAGAGACCGTGTATTGTTTTGCTCTAGTCGAGGGAAATTTCTAAAGCTTCCACCAGGAAATATTTGCCACCCTTGCGGACCCTATCCATTAGTAATAGAAGTATTGCGGTCTTTAACAAAAACTAATATAAATTAGACGTATGTTAAAGCAGGTCAGGGCAACCAACTGTGGCACAAAGCAAAAGCTTCGGTAATGATGCACCTGTATCATTATCCCCTGTTAGGCACTATATAGTTACGCCGGCCAGCACCTAACTGGTTGGGCCGTAACAACGTAAACACGTGTATGTAGCCTTAGTCTACCCTGTGCTTAGCTCTCTAACTGTGACTGTCTAGCCACTTTATTCTTAGACGATAGACAATGTTAAAGCTCTAGATAAGACAAGGAATATATTAGTGTCGCGGAGTCTAACCTAGAGGCCCTAGATCTACTGCCTTGAACTAAAGCCACCATACTAAGGATTCTTTTATGTAAATTTTGACCCTTCCAACAGCTTATAGACCTCACACAGACAGTATATTCTATCTCTAGCAGATGTTAGGCTTCTTTCTAGACCCGTGTAACGCTTAGCATTAGGTGGTATAAGGCCCGTTAGGTAGCAAGAGACTTTAACCAGGCATGCTTTCCACTCGCTAGATAGTTAATTCGACCATCATTCTGGGGCCAGATACGTGGCACGCGGGCAGACGTGCCGAATCTGTGGCCACTCAAACTGCTACGGTCAGATATCCGTAAGTGGTGTAGTCTGCTGAGATACGCTGAGGTTAATACCCGTAAACAGTGGTTGCCTTTCTTCGTTAGGTGCTGTACTTCGCTGTGGTAATCTGGTCTTCAGAGTATACGGTGATCAGCCGTAAACTCAACAAGGTTGGTTCCTAGGCGTAGAGTGTAAAGACACAATCGAATGATGAGTGAGAGTCCCTTATAATTAAGTGAATCATAAACTTGATTGCTGAAGAGCTATGGAAGTCTGTCCTTAAGTATATCTAAGTCTATCCTATATAAAAGTCTTATTAGCGGTTTGCTCTGAAGATATAATGGATAGCTCATATCCAACATATCTACCCTTGTCCTGACCTGCATGGTATTATCTTATCTGCACACATAACCTGTTACATAGTTCTCTATGGCCGAGTCCCTCCGTATGATCCTGGGTTCTTCCCTGGACAAAGGCTGTGCCGCCCGCATCCCGCCCTGCTTAGTGTAGCTGCGTCGCCTGTAACAGGTTGGGTCATAACGTACACATCTCGAATACGGTGATTGACCATATATACTGGTAAATAACGAAGCTGTTTGTACCTCCTTCGCCTGAGAGATGACAGTAAGGACAGGCTGGGATAATGGCTAAAAGGGGGGAAATGATTCTTAGAATAGAACTAAGAAAGACATCACGTGAGCAATGCCCCTCTGTTAAGCAGACCGTCTAACTCGTTGGTTTCAGCTTCTCGTTATGCTAGCCTACGCTTACTTACGTATGTCGTGGTTATATATCTTACTACAGACAATTAAAAGGACCGTTGCATTATAGTTAAATATAGATTTTATAACAGAGTATTATAACATTTAAGTCTGCGTATTAATTTCTAATTTATTGTCACGAGCAGGTCAAGGCAACCAACTGCGCCACAAAGCAAAAGCTTCGATAATGATACACCTGCATCATTTTCCCTTGTTCTGCATTACATAGCTACGAATACCGGCTTAACGCGACCCGGTCGTAACATTTATAAACGTAGTGTTATCTCTTTACTAGAACCCTAGTTAATTATTGTCATAAGCCATTGTGGTGTCTATACTCCTTAACTACTAACGTTAGTCACCTACTTCTCGCTCACCCCCTTATTTCGCTTACCCCATATCTAACTATCGCAACACAACTATTAATTACTGTAACCTATCTAACTATCCATTAGCCACTATTATACAGCTGCTTTCACTTTCGCTAGAGCTATCGCTATCGCAGACTTTAGCTATACTATCGTTAACTTCGCTAGCGTTAATCTGGGCCTGCCGTATATCCTTAATCTTTGCGAACTTAACGTTAGGGTCTGTTTTAACTAGGTAGCGCTTTCTCTTCCTTATGTTGTCTATTGTAAGGGGCCGAGCCGTTGTTAGTCAACAATAGGGGTGCCTTAATTAAATGTATCTACACTAAGGAGGGAAGTTCTATCCGCATGGCTACACCGCTGTGCTCTAGGTGTTAACTGGCAGCCCACTGGATGGGCAGCGGCTCGGCTTATAGTTGTTCCTAGCGTGGGCTCCGCTTATGCCCTTCTCCGGTAGCAAAGCCCGTAATAATACCCTCCCGTTTAGGCTCCGGTGACCCCCCGGTGGTCCTCTTGTATTCCTCTATAGCTGCCGTATCCTGTATCCAGTCTAAGGGTTCCTAGGTTAGCTCTCTATACCCTACCTATTTAACTAACGCTTACTTAACCTTTAACTGCCTTCTGCCTTTTAACCTAGTAATAAGGACCTTTTTTATTTCCTATTTAGGCTTACTATCTATATATAAAACTAGTAGTAAGTAGAAGTCGTCTACTTATTAGCCTAGGAGAGGGTTACCTAGTGCTATCTAGAGCAGTGTTACGACCCAACAAGTTACAAGCAAGGCAGCCCCACCAGGGATGAGGGCGGCACAGCATTTGTATGGACAGAAGACCCAAGGGCTGACAGATGACTCCTCGGACCAGGAAGAACTATGGTACAGGTCACGTGAAGATAAGATAAGAACATAACAAGGGTGAATAACTAAAGTGGTTAGTTATTCTAGTTATCTACGGATAGGTGAAGCAACTGGTTATCCAGTATATCCAGGACAGAACACCAACGCAGAACTTGTATATAGGATGAACTTGGACGCACTTAAGGACAGACTCCTATAGCTCTTTAGTAATTAACTTCGTGATTTACTCTACTATAAGTGACTCTTAGATTATCCTTCTGTTATAAAGCTATACGAGCTACTTACGCCTACTGAGTATACGACTAATTACCGTATGCCTAACAGACCAGTAAGATTACTAACAAGCTAATAAGAACTAGTTACTGTTATTTAAGTATCGACCTTAGGTACCTATTAGCAGAAAACACTACTGTTAGATATCTAACCGTAATACTTATCTTTAATATAACAGAGATAGGAGATAACGATGTTATCCTAGGGATCCTATAGTTATAAAAGTATAACCTAATAATAAATTAGAGAACAGACTAACTCTAATAGGAAGACGATTTAGCTATAAAGAAGCGTTACACGCTATAACTCCTAAGTAAATCTAAGCGACTAAGATACGTCGCCTATATTAGAAAGGTCGAACCTATAAAAGATAAGCGATTTAAGTCCTTTATTAACGATTAGCAGGAAGAAAAACGACTCTTCCTAATCCTAAAAGAATACCGCAGGTATTAGAAGCTGTTTACTAAAGAATTAGAAACAGGCTTACTAGAGTATAGCTCGTACGACCACGAGATACCGCTTAAAGAAGGCGAACACCTAAAGTTCTATAAGATATATAGGCTAAATAAGACAGAACGGGAGGCACTTAATAAGTACCTTACTAAGAACCTTTGAAAAGGTTATATCTAACTATCTATATCCCTAGTAGGATACCTAATCTTGTTTATACTAAAGAAGAATAGCAAACTATAACTCTACGTTAACTACTAATAACTTAATAATATTACTATTAAGAACTACTACCTTTTACCTTTAATTTTAGAACTTTAAGATTAACTTTACGACGTAAAATGGTTTACGGCCCTAGATCTTAAAGGCGCCTATAACCTAATTAGAATAAAAGAAGGTAAAGAATAAAAAACTGCTTTCTGTACTAGAAAAGGTAACTTTAAGTACCTCGTTATACCTTTTAGACTTACTAACGCCCTAGTAACCTTTTAAACTATAATTAACTACGTACTATAAGAGTTCTTAGATATATTTATTATCGTTTACTTAAACGATATTCTAATCTACTCTTACAACCTTAAAGAACATAAGAAGCACGTTTACTAAGTACTTTAGAAGCTATAAGAAGCTAAGCTCTTAGTTAAACCTAAGAAAAGTATATTCTATAGTTAATAAGTCGACTTCTTAGGATTTACTATTACGCCTAGTAAAATTAGGATAGAAAATAAGAAGATTACGGCAGTAAAGGACTGGCCTTAACCCTAGAACGTTAAAGATATTTAATTATTCCTTAGATTCGTTAACTTTTATTAATAATTCCTTAAAGGATATTCTAGCAAAATTAACCCTCTTATTAAGCTTACATAAAAAGATACCCCTTTTAAATAGACTAGTAAATAAGAAGAAGCCTTTAAGGACATTAAGTAATAAGTCCTCTTAGAACTAGTTTTAGTTATTTTAGACCTAAGAAAACCCTTTAAACTAGAGACTAACGCTTTAGACTACGCTATTAGTAAATAACTTAGATAACGCGATAAAGAAGGAAAACTACACCCTTATGTATTTTTCTTATAAAAACTTAGCGGACCTAAACTTAATTACTAGATCTATAATAAGGAACTTATAGTAATTATTAAAGTATTTAAAGAATAAAAACCTTAACTATCTAGTACTAAGCACGAAGTTAAGGTTTATATAGATTATAAGAACCTAGCTTACTTTATTATATTAAAAGTCCTAAACAAAAGACAGATCTAACAGTCTAAATTCCTTTCTAAATTTAACTTCTAAATTATCTATATTAAAGGAATAAAAAACGGTAGAGCTAATGCCTTAAGCTAAAGACCAGACCACGAGGTCCTAGTACTAAAAGAAATACTTATTATCTTAAAGTAAGATAACTAAGGTGACCTTATACTAGTATAGAAACTCTTAATAATTAGTAGACGCGTTAATACTAGCTTAACTAGTAGAATAACACCTAAATAAATCAGAGAAATTTACGGTATTAGGGCCTATAGACACTAAGGTGTAACAAAAACCTTTAAGCGAATTAGATAACATTACGATTAGAAGGTAATATAATAAGAAGTAGCTTTAGTAATTAAGGATTACGAAATATATAAGAAAAGTAAGAACAGTCTGTATAAGCCATACGGATAATTATAACTACTACTAGCGCTATTAGAAGCCTAGTACTTAATCTCTTTAGACTTTATCGTTAAACTCCTTAAGTTAAGAGAACTACTTACGAAAACCTATTATAACAGTATATTAGTTATTATTAACCGACTTATAAAATACGTATACTTTATTTTATACTTAGAGTTAAGTACGGCAGAAGATCTAGCGTATACATTCTTAAAATATATCGTTAGTAACTACGGATTGCCTAAGGAAATTATGTCCGATAGAGACAAACTGTTTATATCTAAGTTTTAGAAATCCCTAATTTTATAACTAGGAGCTAATTATAAGCTATTAACTGCTTTTTACCTATAAACTAACGGACAAACTAAATAAATTAACTAGATACTTAAACAGTATTTATAATGTTATATTAACTATAACTAAGACAATTAGGTACTACTACTACTAATAGCCTAATTCGCCTATAACAGTACTATAGGAGAAAGTATACTAAACTCCTTATTCTACCTAAATTATAGATTTAAGCCTACGGCGTATAAAGAACCTTAATAAGGACTATAAGTACTAAAGGCTGTAGTAGATTATAATAAATTATAAGAAATCTAAGAAAATATCGCTAAAGATCTTAAATTTATTAGGGTATAAATAAAGAAATATACTAATATATTAAGGGTTAAGGGACTAACCTTTAAAGAGGGAGATAGTACGTACCTTTTACGACGTAATATTAAAACGAAATAACTAAGTAATAAATTAGATTATAAAAAACTTAGACCTTTTAAAATTATTTAGAAAGTCTTAGACGTTAACTTTAAACTTAACTTACTAGACATAATAAAAATCTATTTAGTCTTTTATATCGCTTTACTTAAACTAGTACTATAAGGATTAAATACTAACGACTGTATTATTATAGAATTAAACGAACTAAAGTATAAAGTTAAACGAATTATTAACGAGTAAGAAGAAAACAGAGAAACATAGTATCTTATTAAATAAAAAGGATACAGACATAAGGATAACTTATAAGAACTAGTTAAGAACCTCTAGTATTTCTAATAACTCCTTTAGGACTATTATAGGTCCTAGAACCCTTAACTATGAAACCCTTAGTAGGTAATTCGCTAAACGACTACTAGGACGGATTACTAGGATTAAGGGAAGTAAGAAAAGACAGGTTAATTATACTAAAGCCCCCTATTAACTAAACTTTATAAACCACTAATACCTCTAAATCTTTACTGTTAATAAAAAATAATACGGTATTACCTTTTTAAAACACTATTCTTTTTACCTTATAGATACAATCTAGCTTTATAAGTAACGTATCTATTTTAGCTTAAGCTTTCCTTAGCGTAGCCGCTCTTTAATAAAGAACCGCCTCTTTAGATATCTCTTTATAATTTAGACAACTTACTTTATCTAACAGACGGTTAACTAAAACATAATTAGTAATAATAAAGAATCTTTAGTAAAAAATAACTTATAAGAACAGATCGTATCCTAGGTTATATTATAAGAACGACCTAAATAAGTGTACTTACTATAAATATTTATCCTTACTATTATCTTATAACGAACCCCTTAGGAACGACAGTAAGAGCACGGTATAACTTTAAAGCTAAATTAGGCGATCCTTAAAGCATAACGTTTATAACAAAGGGTTAAAGTCACTAGCTACTAATTAGGAGACTCTAACATTTTGTTAGTATAACGAAAAGGGAGAACTTAATAATTCCCTAACTTAGGAAACGACCTACTTATGTAAGTCTTAAGGGTAAGACCTTTAGAGAGGAGACCTAATGTTACGACCTAATAAGTTACTAATAGTAATGCCCTACCTAGATAAGGCAGGACGTAGGCAGTATAACATTTATATAAACAAGACATAAGAACGGACGGATAACTCCCTAGAACAGAAAGAACTATAGTATAGGTTATATATAGATAAGATAAGGTAATTACTCTATAGGACCTACTAACTAATTAGTAGACCTACTAATCGATTAGTAGATACAGGTGATTAATTAATAGAACTAAGTAAGTAATTACTACTAATAGGCCGGTAGGATTAAGACAATAGCATTAGATACTAAACCTATATATAGGATAGACTTAGACGCACTTAAGGACAGACTTCTATAGCTCTTTAGTAATTAACTTCGTGATTCACTCTACTATAAGTAACTCTTAGATTATCCTTCTGTTATAAAGCTATACGAGCTACCTACGCCTACTAAGTATACGACTAATTACCGTGTGCCTAACAGACCAGCAAGATTACTAACAAGCTAACAAGACCTAGTTACTGTTATTTAAGTATCGACCTTAGCTACCTATTAGCAAAAAACACCACTGTTAGATATCTAACCGTAACACCTTACTATTATAGGACTACCTACGGTTAGCTAATAAGATACGTATAAGTAGACTATAAGCAGTATATACTATAGTATAAGAGTAAGTAAACAGCTTAAAAGTAGTAATAAAGCGCTTAGTATGATTATATAAAAACAGGTATATAAGGGCCAGAAGGCATAAGGCGTAAGCAGCAGGCGTAGTAGCAGCAGGCTGTATAAACGTAGCGGCAGTAAGGGCAGGGATAACTATAGGAGCAGTAATAGCGGCGTTAGTACGGGTGTTAGGACGGAGCACGCGGCTAGCGGCGCTAGTAGTAAGCTAGTAGCTAGTACAGAGCTATAAAGGAATTAGTATAAGGCCTAGAATAAGCAGTATAAACGTAGCTTATAGCGGTATAGTTATTATCGTCCTCCTTAGTATCCTTAAACGCTATAGTAGTAGCGTTAAGGGTCTAGTAAGCTAAAAGGGTAGCGTTAGAGATCTATAGTAAGATATAAGTAACTAATAAGCAGTAAGTAAGTATTAAATAAGCAGGTTACTTATAGGGCTAAGGCAGGTATAACCACTATTAGTATACTAGGCGTATTATTAACTAGAACCTAGGACTAAATAAATAAGATATAAGTAAAAATAAGTAATAAACATACTGCTTACTAAGCTAGTCGGTATAACGCTTAGCCTCCTTATTAGCAGTAAGGCGGCAGACGTATAAGACGTATAAGGCTATACGCGTGGCGCTACGGCTAGTGCGCTTCTTACCCTTTGCCTTCTTTATAGCGGGCTACTAAGGAGTTAGTAGGTATTAAGGATACAGGCGTAGCGTATACGTACGGGCTTAACGGCGCCACCTGTGTACTTCCGGGTGGTCTTAGGCGTAAGGGGCAGGGCGGCGTCGTTAGTAGTAGGCGTAAGGGCAGCTTTAAGAGGCATCTATAACATATTAGTAACTAAGTAGTAATAGCAGTAATAAAAAGTATATACGGTAGGGGTAAGACGTAGGGAGTATAAAAGTAGTTAGTATTATTTAATTTCTATAACTAGGGTTAGTATTTATAAGAGCCGTATAAAGCGTATAAGCGCTACAAACTTATAAGACTTATAAAATAACGACAGGGCAAAAGCGTAAGTAGCGCTTCTTTCTAAAAGTAAAAACAGTTAGCTAAAGTAATAACTATAATAATAAGTAACGTAATAATAAGGGTAATAAAATATATAATTAAATTAATAGGTAAAAAAAAAAGAAAAAAAGAATTACTACTAAAAGAAAGATATTAATAATTAGAAAATCGGCCGTCTCTAACGGGCTAATTAGAGGCTCTAAAATAGGTTAGCTGTTGCCTTATAACGGGCTTAGGCCGTACTCTATAGCCGATAATAAAGCCGGAGGAAGGAGCAACTACGCAGGGAGGGAAGGAGCGCCAGGGGCCGGAAGAACTTATCGGCCAGAAGCAGCAACGGCCCGGGCTTATAAGACTAAGCCTAGAAAAAAAGGGGCATTATGTCAGTAGTCGTTATAACTTAGCAGGAAATATAGGTCACCTCGTATACAGAGCGAGGGCGTAGCCCTTACGAGGAAAGTGCGCAGAGTAAAAAGGGCGCAGAAGATGCAAAGGGAGAGGGAGGGAGCAGCGTTTAGCTTCGTCATCACAATATACCTACCTTTGAGTTCGCAGCTTGTTCGCATATCACTCTAGTCCAACCGATCCCTGACATTCCATCCCTACCTTCGATACTTGCGTCAACGCCTAGGGTTTTCAGGAGATGCTTTAAGGCCTTCTTTGGGCTGCCAAAGGAACCCACGAAACAACGGCGCATCCTGACCCTTCATGGTTGATATTGGTATTTCGCAATCAGAATATTCACATCTGTATGATGGATGTATGAACCACACCTATGCCCCAAAACAGAGGTGTGCCGCAATTATTGCTTGTTTCGTCAGCCTTGCACTACGCCTTTTCAATGGTTTTATGACGATTTTTGAATGAGAGCTACCGCAAACATAGAAGAGAGGTATTCAGTCTCGACTCTCTTCATCTTCCGTGCTAACTTACGCTTTAGCTGGAAGAAAAATCACGCAGTTTTGATGGCCTCCCTTGGCATTTATATTGTGAACTCTCTTTTTCTGTCAAAAACCAATGCGCTTGAAGTCACTTCTCGGTCGAGCAAAGCACCAACAATCTGACTCCGGTTCCGAATATTAACCTCCGCTATTTGTGAATAGAAACATCCCTGTCGTACACCTAACGATAGGATAGATATGCCAAAGAGTTTTAGCTCAACTCTGTTGCACAATGAGAGGTTTATTTGAGTTTAGACAAAGCAAAACTTAGTGAACATTGATCGGTTGTGAAAGAATCGGAACCACCTGTCAACCTGTCCACATTTCTCTTGTCAATACCATGAGCATGTAACTGTCCCTTTGTTTGCTGTGCTCATCGTCTCCCTGTTGTAGCTTTTATTTTTGTTTCCCTTCGCAGTGACGAGCCTATTCTCGTAATAGGTTTGGGTGGAAGGGTTATGAACACTGAGTTGCCGCTAAACGGTAATATCGGGGCTAATACCGAGAACGAGAATAGGTCTGAGACTGAGACGGGCATCGGTGATACGCTGAAGAAGGCTAGCAGTAACTCCCTGAGCGGTAGTGGAAAGATCGCCAATAGTGGACAACAGCTGTTCGACAGAAGTGGAAATCTGTTGCATAGCTTGAGCAATGATGCGCGAGGAGTCCGTCTTGATCTGGCCCAAAGTTGGAGTAAGAAGAGTCTCTAAGAAGCTACCGACCAGGCTAATCTGAGTCCTAGCCTGCGTATTCAATGTACGGGCTTGAGTGATGAGCTGAGAGAATCACATTAATCAATCTTGAATCAGCTGTATGATCGAGCTCACACGTACCGCATCAACACGATCCACAATACCCCCAACGGTTCCTATAGTTGCCTGAGCGGTAGCAGCAGGATTGGGACCAGTAGTGGGGACCGTAGGCCCAGAGCCTCCGGATCCTCCAGTGGTAAGGGCAGGCGCCTTGCTTTGCAAGATAGAGATGAGGTTGTCAATCTTGGACTTGATCGCAGCAGCATTGGCTTGGATCTGGGCGGTAACGGCAGAAGCCTGAGCTCGTTTCTGTAGTAATCCAAGGTCAGTATTGTGATTTTTAGCTTTATCGTGAGATCTCACATCATCAATGCTGGCGCCTGCGGCTTTGTTGAGTTCAACAACTAGAGCAGCGGTCCTAAAGAGATCGTCGCGGACCTGGTCGAGGGCTCTGTAAGCAAGGGCCTCGAAACCGAGCGATGCAGGGTCGAAAGCGATCGTAGGGCCCACGATAGAGCCTGGTTGGATGATGATAACGTTTGATGTTTGCCTTGTAGCAACGACAGCAGCGTCGACAGACACAAAAGCCAGAGTGGCTACGGCAGCGGAAAAGATTTTGGATTGCATTTTGACAGCTGGTGGCTTTTCTGTCTTTGTTGAGTGCAAGTATTTGATGTTGAGTTGCACGTTGAATTGCAGGATAATAGGCCCAAGAAATGCTGTTGCTATTAAGAACGAGGATATAGGGTGGATGAGCAAGTAAAAAGAGGCAGAGTTACGAGGTAGTTGGCGACACCTATTATACAAAATGAGAATAGCATTCGAACTCACAGCTATCGTTGCATCATGAATACATGATCGAATCATGAAGGCTGCCGAGAACAGATGCATCTACTCAAGACGGAATAGCAAGCTCTTGGTGATATTCCGGCTGAAGCTGTTGACACAAGCCAAGTGCTCCATCCTGAGGCGCGGTCTTCCAGTGATCACACAAAATCTCACCTCTTGACCTGGGACGAAAACGGTGCTCAGCATTCAAAGTGTGTTTGTGATGTCGATTATTTCTTCGTTCAGCCAGATGAGAAACTCTGTAGGGTTCGCCGTGGTGGTACACATGTGGACGAACAGGTGGAGTCGCGCGAGGACATATTCGATCTTGGAGGCTTGAACTGATCCAGACCTGTCTCTGGTCCTTAATAGGTAATTTTAAACGTCATCTATCGAGCTCAATTTACCGCTAGCAGCAAGTAGACAGGGTCATGACCTATATTGGGAGGTGCGCCAAGAGGCTAAGCTACTGTGCCCGAAAACATCGCAGTGTCTTTGCCTCCCGACCGAGCTAAACAACCAACGCCTGTCATCATCGTGATGAAACTAAGAGGTCTGGCCCTAATTCAACATCGCTAATCTTTTTGCCATTGTAGCACACTCTAGTTAGGCCGAATTCCAGAAAGCAGTCGCCGTAGTGCCCCCAGCCGTCAGGTTTCAACTAGGTGTACCCTCAGCTATGCTACTACTCTCAGCGATTTCGCGTGGATATTCACTCATTGGCCGGTTAATCTCAAGACACCTAAGGCTAACTATGGCTAGAGGAGCTTGATCCCAAGACACATACAATGCACAACGTTGTAGTTATGGACCAGATCTTCTCGTCTTGTATCGCTAATTGCTAATCGTCTGGCTGATGTCAGCATTGCATAAATCCACCGGAAAACTGTCCGGAACGCTTTTCCAGGCCGCCAAACCTTTTCTGGCTGGGTTTCTCATACCGGATCCGGTCTCCTCTCCCAGCCAGAGTTATGCAATCTAATTTTCTGGATCAGTGGCTGAGACAGACCGGAGTTGGTATAGATCGTGATGATTGCCAGCTTTCTGTCATATTTCTGGACATCCTGGAGAGCTCGGCCAGTCGACAGACTTTGTTGCCAAAGTTACCTAATCGCCTGGGTACGGTACAAGAAGACCGTTGGATCCGTGGCGTCTTGTGGCGTTGTACCTCTGGCAATTGGCAACAAGCGATTAAAAGTGAGAAGATCAGGCCCTATGCCAGCCAGGGCTCCCGTATCTGTATTTGTTTAGTCATGTCAGGGGTTTTAGTAATAGTCTTCTTCGCGACTAAAATTCTGACACGGGTCTCAATAGCCAGTACTCAGATGATGACGAAGAGGAAAAGAGAGGATGCTTGGGGCATTGGAGGTTTAAGAGGGTGTGGTATGGCGCGAACCGTCGTAAATCTGGCAGCTAGTCTGAATTTGCTCGACGAAGACGCGAAAACATCCAGAACCTTATTCTTCCAAAGCGGGAGGAAAGAATGCTTTCTAGCTTAGTCTACCACTACCTGTGTCCGCTTTTATTTGCCTAATGCTGCTCTATTTGGCTAGATGGACGAGGATTGAACCTAACCTAGGACATCGCAGGTCTATGAGGATTTACCTCGAACGAACAATCCGTCAGTCTGCTATTGATTATGCCTTTCGTCTCGCCCGATCGAGCCCCTTGTATGCAGATTATTTTGTCAGTCCCAAATTGAATCTTTGCCTCCTCATCGATCTCGTATGCTATGATTTTCCAACTCTGAATGATTTTGCGGTGAGTTTTGTTTTATTTTGCGGACCAAGAAGCATCTTGGGAATAGACTTGACCATGCTTATTGAGACTTTGATAGAGTTATCTGACTGACTCCCTGATATTATAAACTGCATGTTGACGTTTGCACTAGGTTTTTGTTCTCGGGGATAGCTTGACCGGGATACTAGAAATTGCTCTGTGGCCACATTTCCAGGTTGTGTACTAGGACCAGCAACGCAGTCATAGAACCCATATCCCTCAAATCCAGGATCCACAGTCTACAAACGGTTGCTCTTCTGGGATCTAAAGCTGACTATAGGGTAAACCTGGCTTTTCAGGTTACTGCCGCGCAGATTCAGCAGGGTGCTTGCCAACCATTTGCAGATTGCAGAACCTGGTCAGGGTAGGTATGTCAGTCCTGATGATATTACTAAGGAGATGCGGGGATTTTTGTCGAATACTTGAGACATTCCAATAAATGTTCAAAATCCCTCTGTTCCCTAAACCCGTTTACATCCCACTGTTAGGGATGAAATGCTGCAGGACCCTGAATAGAGTTTTCTTTATCTGCTTATTCCCATCTCTAAACTAATTAGTATATGACTTGTGCGACCATTACTCGTGTTTTCCTTCTGCTTTTTCGTACCAAGATTCTTGTTTTGTACGGCGCCACCACGATTCTAAATATCAGGACAGTTCTGACACTGCTAAGGCCTGTATACTCATGTTAGCCTAATTTACAAAGTTCATCGGAGGAAAACAGGTAAAATGATTTTTCTCTTTAAAGATGCACTACCGAATGAGCGGTTTCGGGTTCAACGAAAAAGATAAGGCTTATTCCAATATAAACAGGAAGAGTAAAAATAGTATATTATAAAACTAAATGTGTATGGATAGGCCCGGTAAATCAAAGCTTAATGCATGTAGTATACAAACTCTATCTTTATGTATCGACGGCCCAGGAGATGTGACAAATCAAATTAAATCACCTAATTTCAGGCGCCACTCAGACTTCTGATGAGCGAGTCAAGGACTTGTGCTTGGGGCACCGTACCAGCAAAGACCGAAAAGGGGGGAATTATGAAAAAGTTTAAAAAGGTGGAATGCGCCAGCAATGCTATATGGCTCGGGCTATAGCAAGCTACGGTATTAACTGCACTCTTCCTCGACTTGCTCTCTTTAACTCAGGGTTTCGACTTTACCAGGCAGCACAACTTAACTCATCCGCAACTAATCATCACCGAGACTTCAAATCAAGAAATATTGCTTTCCGCCTGTAATATTCGACCTACACGCCGAAATGAAGTTTATCGCTACATTTTCAGTCCTCTTTGCTGCCGCGGTATTTGCTCAGTCATGCACCGGTAACGAACTTCAGGTCTGCCAGGGCAATAGGATCAAATTCTGTAACCTCGCCAAGAACAACGTGTTTGATGTAAGAAACTCATATACAACATCCATCTACCAAGAATTTAAAAAGTTGCTAACGCTTGTGGTAAAGTTTATGGATTGCGGCCGTCAGAAGTGTGTCAATGTTGCTGGTGGAGCGAATTGTCAATAAGTTAGCCTCAATGCCTTTGGAGGAACTATTGTTTAGTATGTGGAGAGCGCGCTATATTTTAAGGACTGGGTTAAACAAGAAAAGGTCTCGCAGGAAGGCAGTTGATTTAACTTTCCGTTTTTATAGATAAACATAGCAATACCTCTATAATCCCCTGATGTCGTAAAGCACTGTATGTCTACCAATGTTATCTCTACATATAAATATACGCAGTCATGCCTGTTGTAGCAGGGCGGCCTATTTGCTTCTAGTCGTATAGTCCTGAAATGGGTAAGATGCACAGTAACAATACACCTCAGACCTTCGGCCTTACACAAGTAGAAAATCTCACAGTGAGAAATGACAGCCAGAGCTGTCCTTCGAGCCAGCCAACAAAGAACAGGACTCCCTCCAATACCTTGTGTCACCGCAGGATGAAGAGCCTATTACATTGAGCTTATGAGAAGGCCAAGGAGAGATGAGAGTTTTGCATTTACTTGATGGCTCTCATCTTCGCCGTTGCCAGAGGAGCCTTATTTTCCCCTCGTTCCCGGCCACCTGTCAGTTAGAGTGGACATGGCCTGCGTTCATCACCGATCTGTTTTGCACGAATGTCTTGATTCTTTTACTTCCAAAGTAGCGTGTCACACGGCTCACGATTGAGCTGTTGAGGTGACGGTTATCGCCCTTTGCCTCCATGTGATCGAGCCGCCTGCTGGATCAGCCAGTGATCAGGATGCTGTTGCTATTCGGTTCGAGAATAACTCATCGCTCTGAGTAGTGTGGTTCGAAGTGAAGGTGCCTCACCGTGAGCTTGAAAAGACTATGCGTTAATTAATAGCAAGTCGGTTCGCCACTTGCTCTGCAAAAAAGGCGATCTGTTCCATGAGACACACATGGGGCGACGGGTGCCTTGGCACCAAGCACCCACACACACAACGGTCACAGCCCAGGCCCAACTACCAGCCTACCCTCGTTTTCTTTTCTTCCCAAACCACCATCCTAGCACAAAACTGTTTCTATAACCAGACCGTCTACCACAGTGATTGCGATGGTCCACATATGTTAACCCGGATGAGGCGGCTACAGAGAGTCGAAAATACTGCTCCTGAATCGAAACAGTCAACATGGGTTAGCAGAGAGATGTGTAGACAAATATACTACAGACAGACGATGAATCGGTGACCCCGTAGGGATACAGTCAAGGGGAAACAAGGCGAAGAAGCAGGTCACAATAGAAGAGGGAGACAGGGAAGCAGCTTAAACTAAGAATCAGGACGCAACTTTGATAGATGAGTGGCTCAATTAAAAGCCAGCTCTTGTTGCCAACAAGCTCGTCTCGTCTCCTCTAAACTGTCGCCACGCTATCTGAACGGGTTCAGGTCTGCCATGTCTCAAGAGCTCTTTTCCAGAGCCACATTCCATGCATACAATTTGATCCTCTTCTCTGACTACTTGAGGCGTTATTCATTATCTCTTGCTCTTGCAGCAACGGCACTACCACCACCTTTACAGAACTTCGTGACACGGGAGACCCTCTACCGCTACTTCTGTTTTAGGCGTCATCCGCTGCTCGACTGGCTTGCGACAATGTATTGACCGCGTTTATGTAGTGTGACGGCGCAACTCCGTGTTGCTCCAATTGCAGAAGTCGTACTCCTATCTGACGGAAGCCCGCAAGAATGCCCCACTACCTACAAGGAAAGCCTCTCGTTAAATCCTAATCAACAAAAACGGCGAGCAGAAAGTGCTTTACTCCGGGGAGCCCATATGTAATCTTTTGCAGATACATGACGGCTTGGGTAACGGTAGCACGTGGAAGGAAGGCCCGAAGTTGCCGGTTTCATTCGAGATATGTCTGCAGTGCCCCAGTCGTAAACCGTTGGCTGATAACGAAACAAACAAAACAGTTCTCCTCAGGTCGGCTCGCGCAATGTCTTCAACTAAATCCTTAATATCAAAACCAATCCTAGCACATGTACAGCTCCGGTGTGTACATCTTCGGATTTGCGTAAGCGTCGCAAGATTCCTCGTGCATGCGTCCGCCATAAACTTTTCACGTCTGCCGCAAGCACATTACCTACGCGCAGACGAGTTTGAACTGCGACTAATCTTAGCGCCTTTCTACTGGTCGTGCTGAAAAGTGTCGCTGGTTGTCCAACTACCGTGATCATTAGAACGATGGGAAGGGAGACTCGCTCGCAGGGCACGGTTACATCGAACCGTAGACTCACAGACTGAGAACTGCCGACGCTCATCGCCGCACCAATCCTTGCTCTTCATGACCCACACGGCCGAGCTCTGCGCCATGCCCCGAGGAGTGAACAGGCGTCCAAGTTGTAGGAGTGGGAAAGTCCAACGCTGCTCAAGCTTCGCCGCATTTCGCCCCGTCGCATCAATAACCTACACAACCATGTCTAACGACTTTGACCTCTTTGCATTAAAGGCCCTCGAGCCCCGAACATACACACAGCGGGGCCGGCTAGATTGTTCTGGAGGAGCCCGCAGGTAGATGGTTCGGGTGAGACGGACCGGCCACGAACACACCAGGGGGTTGTTGAGACTAGCCCAAAGGTTTCATTCCAAGATTTGGGTGCTAATTATTCGAATGGCATGTTCTACATTGAGGATGCAAGTAGAAAGAATCCCGACTCATTACTCTAATACAAAAACATGGCGCAGGATGAATCTAGTAATGAATCGGTAGACCATCGTAACACCGCACACTATGCGTTGACAGCCATAGGAAGAAGCCAGAGAAGCCTACTTCAAAGATGGCAAATCAAAAGGCTCATAAATGGTTGCGGAGACGGGCAGGTTCGACCTTGACATCTAGACACCTTTCTGCACCGGGATCTTACAGCAAAGTCAGAAATCGAAATGACGCTAGTGCCAAGGTGACCGTTGACAAACAAGTGCGACTGTTTTCCGCTCCGAGTCTCATCTTCTCGCAAGAAAAGAGAATAGTTGAATAATTATAGGGAGATGCTGCGTTGCCAGCTTCCATTTCAACACAACCCTGGTACCACAGGGTATCCGGGCTTAAATCACTCGTTCACGGGACGCTGATTAGAGATCAATTCAGCCTCTTCGGGAGCACCGTTGCGGTCATGAAAGGGCGGCCCAGGGAAAGACTGTTCGTGTCACACAAGCCGATGGCGTTGGTGTCGTCGTCGTCGTCGAGATGCTGCACGAGGAAATGGACTGTTACTCGCGAGGTTGGGCTTCGTCTTCGTAGACTGATGCATCTCCATGGTTTTCAATCGAGTTTTCCGGTAGACTTTCAAATGCGGCTGGGGAGGTCGATGCTTTGTTAGAAAAGGGCGTCAAGAAGTTTGCGTTTCACGACATGACCCAACTTCTTCCCCAGGAAGCTGAAGAGTGGAGTGGACCATTTTGTCACCAACAGCGGGTTCCAAAAAGAGACTTTAAAGCGGGACGGTGATTGTCAGAAATGATGGCCTTGTTTCCATGGCTTATACCGAATCATATGGATGGCTGCAGGTAGTGGTTCTCTAAAAACACGGCTGTAAAAATGTCATTCCATCATTTACGTTTTGAGTTGTGGTATGAGCAGAAGGCTAGCTACATGCAAATTTGGGCGGACGGGTATCGGATGTTGCGGAAAAAGGTTGTATTAGCTACCGAAAAGAACGAGGACGGCAGATAACTAAGCTCCTCCGAAACCTCGCCAACAAGTATGAGTGTTCCAGACAAACCTGGCCGCCGTCGATATCGCGAGAGGCTCATCGCATATTGCAGAAACTGAACCTCGTCGAGGTTACCTAGACATCGACGAATCTCCCGCGAAAGCTCATTCAAGAAATCATGCTGTCGTGACAGAGCTTGGTATTAACAGTGGTGATAAAAGAGTTTAAGAAGTGCCACAGAATGAAAAGCGACTGTAACGCAGCAAACTCAGGAGGAGGCGAAGATTGGACCAAGTAGTCTTGCAGACTCGTATTTGTTTGCATCCTGCAGATGTGCGCTTGGTACCAGCCACTAGGCAAGCAAAGTAGGCACCAAAGCACACATGCAGTGTGTTAGCATCTATATACGTACCTTAACCTTGAGGGTCTTCCTTACTTACGTGTGTGTACAGGATAAGGCAGCTAACTGAGAAAGAGCTAGCATCTTAGTATTGCATGTGTAAGGACAAGTGAAGAGGTGACTGGCCTAGAGAGGCGGGCGTATCAAGGCCAAGACAGCTGTAGAATTGAGGGCAGTTGTCACATAATAAGTGAACTGGTCCAGATGCGCCCAGACCAGACGTATGCGCCCTGCCTATACAAGCAATCTTGTCAGCAACGTTTGCAAGCGTGTAAGAAGCACCGGTGGATCTCTTGGGCGTAATGGCTCTACAGTCTCTTGTGCGGAGTTGTCACTGTCAGCGTTCCGTTTACCATAATATTCAATGTTATTCACCTGAGTTACAATCAGCTTGCTTGTCCTATCAGCTCCCTTCACAAGTAATAATCAACCTCAGAGTTTATGACATCAGAAAGAAATGCTTTTTCTCTATCACTAGTCCGCGTCCGAGGTTCATGATGCAATACAGACTAGTATAACATAAGGAGAACAGGTTGTTTTTTGAATACTAATCGTCCAGCACCTCGGCAGTTCGTATTAGTGAACACAATGCTGTGATTATACTCCCCAAAGCGACCCATGGTTGGCTGGACTGATCAATGTAAACCCACTTTAAACTTTGTTCCGCATGGGCGAACGGGACGACGCGGGAACTACGCAATAAGGTTGGTCTGAGAAGAAGCCGATTCACATTGATTGGCGGAGACACGAAACTCCGACGATTCATACTACTTTTTCTTGATCACAACGGCAGTGGAAGGCAAAGCAGGGAGCACTCGTACCCAAAGGTACTATGGGCCTATAGCAACAAGGGACCTTCCAAGCGCTCAATACTCGGAAACCAGTGATGAATCATCGCAGGCTTCCTGGGGTGTGTTGATTGCGTAGTCAATGGAGCAAAAACAGCAGCATGAAACGGACCTCCTGAGTATTTATATGAAGATGCCTCGCGTTCTACAGCATAGTTATCTCACAGAATCTCACAGCACCTTTAATTCCGTGGCCTTGTGTCTACTTTCCGTTGCCCCACGATACATCTTCGCAAACAGCCTCTTTGCCATAACCACAGGTCTATCCGACCCACTATCACTCCATAACCATGCCTCTCTGGACGTTCAGTCACTCTGCTGGCGCCTTCACCGCCGAAGAGAAGAGAGACTTGGCTGAGGCAATTACTAAGCTTTACACTGACGTTGGCTTGCCTGCTTTCTATGTCAACGTCCAGTTCATTTCTCTTGGGGAGGACGACATATGGTACGGAGCTAAGCCCCATCCGAAGTTCACCATGGTCTCCATCGTACACGTTGCCCAGAACGTGCAGACCCACCCTGACAAGGCAAAGAAGGCGTTCATCAGCGCTGTTGACAACATTCTTACTCCAAGGATGACCAAGAAGGGTATGGGCTGGGAGTATTATGTCATGGAAGGCCCCCGAGAGTTTTGGAAGATTGATGGTATCGTGCCTCCTCCAACAGGCTCCGAGATGGAAAAGTTGTGGGCCCAGCATAATAGACCAGTTCTGTCAGAGTCTAAGCTTTAGGACGCGGTTAAGTCTCATCATGCCCAATCCGGGCGATCTGATGCTATAGGTATGTTTAGTTCTCCCAAGAGTAAAATTATCATTAACGATAGAAAGTGTTAGTTAAAGGGAGGGCTCGAAAGTATCGATGATACCTGGACAATCCCAAAAGGGGCACCTGAGCTCGAGCGCTGCCTATGGACCTGGAAAAGGCAACATACCTCGGTAGTGTCTCAATATAACGTCTGAAAACCAGTCGGATCTTAGCCAAATATAGACGAGATAGAAAACACTCAAGCCAGTCTGGTCTTAGTTACCTCTGAAGATCAAACCTTATAGAGAATGCTTGCATATGTTTCGAAGGGGAGAGTGGTGTAAAGCAAACGATGTGGCTAGCGCTATAAGTCATCTCCTTTCTGAAATTCGTCGTTCGAATAATTAATGCGACATGTATGTAACTGCTGTATCAAAATACATATTATAAAATCAGTTTTTCTGTGGATTAGATCTCGACTACAACAAGAATACTAGTCATTTCATTTGCAGTAATTTTGACTAGTAATCAATACGGACAGCTGTAACTGACCTGAAGCAAGAAATACGGCGCATTATATCACTGGGTACAGTGAATCAAGTCAGCTGAAAAGTGCTATGGGACAAAACACTTTAGTATTGTCAAGGGCTTTAGTGGCAGGACCTTGTAGTTGTGGGAATGAACGAAAAACAAATTATTGGATTTGTGCTGCCCTCTGCTCAATCGTTTCATCTCTTCATGAGTCGCACCGGGGGGTTTGATACACCATACATTATCTAACTGTTGACATTAATTTTTCATAGGCGCTAGGCTAAAGCCCCCAGGACCACACCACGAATTTGGCGAGCCACCATCGATTTCACTACTCTGTTACCCACAAAAGCCGTCTACCACAATCCTAGCACGCAGTTGCATCGGAGCTTGAAGATATTAAAAACAGCTGGCAACTTAAAATCTAGCCTTCTCTGGTACTTGAAAAGCCGCCCCGGCGCTCCAAAGCACAGGCATTCGATTAAACCTGTTAGGATACAACTTGATCATAGCCTCGTACAGCTCTCGAGGCTCCTTGAGAGAGCTTCGGAGTAAGTTTCCCCAGTCGAGGAGGTATCGCTTGGTATTCGCGAGATGCCATACGCCGTCCGGTTCCTCTGCCTTCTTGTGGCCAGGGACAACATACATAGGGTCAAGCGCCTCAACCTGTTCTACTGCACGGATCCATTCTTCCCGCTTAGACTTCGTGTTGGCCTCGAGAAGCATCTGATGGACCTCGCCATAAACGGCATCACCGCATACTGCGAGCTTAATTTCCGGGACCCACATGACAGAGGAGTCGTGTGTATCGGAGTGTCCAACTTCAATCGCCTTGGAGAGCCAGCGGTCTTGTAGCTTAAACTCATTGCTGTCCGGTAAGGGCAGGGGCTGGGTTATAGGCTTATAGATCTGACCACCAGGGAAAAAAGCCTCCCAAGTGCTATTAAAGTATTCTTCCTCTGACTGTTGCTCGATATGTTTGATTGTGGCTTGAGTAGCCAGAGGAACCGCCGAAGGATAGCGCTGAACTAGCTGCGAAATGCCCAGGAAGTGATCAGCATGGCCGTGAGTGATGTAAATATACGAAAGTTTTCGGTTCGGTGCAACTTTCTCAATCCACCTGATTAAGTCCTTTGTTTGCTCAATAGTGATGGGCGTATCAATAAGAACTGCTTCCGTGTCTGAATATACCAAAGTGCATGATATAGGCGACCAGGTGTGACCTTCTTTGACGTTGTTGATAAAGTCAACGCATGGGATGGGAGGCGCAACATAGACAGCAAATCGTAGGGGAGAATGAGTTGTCATTTTGGTTTGAAGTTGAGGTTGAACGAAGTGGCAATTGCAATAGCTAAGAGTGATGGGATAAAGGGGTTGACTTGGAGATTGGAGAAGACCAAGTCGGGAGCATGGCTCTTATTGGAGTCCCAACCTAGGAAGCATGCCAAACGGACATCGGGCGCAAAATACAGTAATTTGTCGCCAAGAACCCATTTAACGATTATCGACATTCAGTAGCCGAGGCTGGTTAGTAATCGACGTTGAGACGGTCTGTAAACCTATCTCAAAGTATCGTTAGACTCACCTCTCCATCTCCGCTATAAGCTACTGTCAATTTCAGACCGAGGTCGAAGGATCTTTATATCAAAAATAGTGGCAGGCTAGCTGATTCGCTTATGGGTTCCATGAATGGGTTTCTTGCTATGGGAGTGATAGGAATCAGTCCAACGGATCATGGCCAGCGCCCTCAGTGCAACGTCGGCAGCTGCACACAGCGTAGGGGGACAGCAACGTTAATTTCTTCAACATTATATTGCAAATATAGAAACAGAAAGATAACAGGCTGCTGCAAGCCACTGATGGCTGTTGAAAAGAAATGTGTTGAGAACCAATGGATGGATGCTGGGTGATGACTGTGAGGGGCTGGGCCGACGACAGCTGAGTGGAACGAGAGAGACATCAAGCATCGGTGCTCCATGCATGTGACTTCCAATGCTGGTGGTTGCTTGGGTAAGTCACGGTGGCGTCCGTGACCTATTTTGATCTTACAAGCCGCCATACCTTACTTCGTCCCGAGGTGAAACCTGTCCACCCTACGGGAACACAACGCTCGCGGCGCAAGTGGGCAGACCCATTGTAGACAGCCTTGGGCCAATCGTCAAGGGCGGAATTCCACCAGGAGCAGGTTCTGACAACGCTTTTCATCTATCTGAGCTGTGCCGGCCTCTTGCTTGGTTGTGCGCTTCGGATGGAGACTCGGCGGCTGTCTAGTCCGGGACGTACCGCGAACATGGCCACCAGAAATTCGCCAACACTTGCATGTAAGAGAGCCGATGCATGGGCCAGCGGGGTAACGTCGGCTAATAATTGGCGAACCATCGGCGATAGCTATCGTAGCTAAGAACAGGAGACGCAAGGCGCACAGCCTTGTGCTCTCCGACTTGAAGTCTGGATACGACAATAGACCTACATTCTATACCTTCCCCAGTCACAGTTCTTAGTTATACATCTTTACATTACACCATCAGAGGTATTATTCATGACTTCCAAGCCCACAAACTATGTTCAAACGAGCCTCTGAACGGACGCTAAAGGGTTAAATTTAGCTCGTGTGATAGAATATAATCTTTCGAATCGCGTAGTTCATATACATACGACCATACCCACTGGAGAACTCGGGATCCCGTCCGCTCTCTCATAGATAAGCCAGTGAGGGCCGGATTAGTAGTTGGGTCGGTGACGACCAGCGAATACCTGGTGTTGTATGTTTTGAAACTTTTTCCTAAGGCAGGACAATTAACACAGTCCTCCTTGTAGCTGTTCCGGATCTAACAGAGGGCATAGACTGCGATGGTGCCGGGCTTGTTGGACGGCGGTGTCGCGGAGCTGCGTGAAGCGATGGTAATACAGCACGGGCATTACAGTGCTGTAGCGTAGCATAAGCGAAGATATAGAAACAAGTGAACAGTAAAGCAGAACAACTAAGTAATATAATAAGACAAGCACGCAGTAAAACAATAAGTAGTAACAAAGGTAGGTTAAGTTGGGTAATAGTGTTTATAGTTAACCTCTTCTCTAGTAGAGGTTAAGTGTCAGGGACTGCGGTACGAAGTGAGAAGGTCAACGGCAAGATAGGTGTAAACTGATGACTGCGCATTCATCTCTGGCCTTCTCCCAGTTACTTACTGGGGAGCTGGCCTTCTTATAGGTGGGCACCGGTGACCTAGCGGTCCGGCACCGGTGCTTAGCGCCATATCTCAGGTCTTTCTAGACACTCTAACCCCCTAAATACCTAATGCCCCTTTCTGGCTCGTGACATTAAGCTAAGCAATAGCTATATACTTTACGTACACACAATATTATATATATTAACGTTAGTCACCCACTTCTCGCTTAGCTCACCTAACCTATAACACTATAACTACCCCTCCTTATAAAACATTATAATAATGCTAATCTTCCTCTAAATAATATTATTTTTTATAGATACGTTGTTTTGCCTATTATGGTCGAAAATACCGAGATTAAGATAGCCTAGGCCCTTAGAGCTATCGCAGACGGCCTATTAGAGCAGCAGCCTAGCAATAGGGTATCCCTTTTTTAACACTACGATACCGCATAAAAGGCATCTAACTAAGGGCTTTTGTATTTACTGGCCAGCAGCGGTTATCCCTTATCTAGGAGAAGTATCTAGCAGACTAAGTACGCATTTAGCACGCTCTACGGCTCTTACTAACCTATCGCTAGCTAAAAGACTTTACTAAAAGGATCCTCTAGATCGCTAGCGATTATAGGCCACTCGGTAAGAACTAGGTATAGGCCTTTGTTAAGAGAAATCTATCTATTAAGGTTAAGGGAAGCAGATCTATTAATTTAAAGCGTATTAATAAAGTAATAGCTAATATTATTAGACTATAGTTTTAGTATTGTTGCAATCGAGGGCATCAGATAGATAGGGAGCACAGCCCGGTCAGCCACACCCTGTAAGGTGAGGGCAGCCCCTTAGCCATAACGAGGGGCATATCCCACTTCACCTTGCTGCTGGCCGCGCACTTAGATCTCCCTTCTTTATATACCTATACGAATAACAACAACCAGCAATATCACTACTTTGACGTGACTATTGCTATCGACTCGTACGAGTATCTTATCGCCTGTGAGACTAACACTGATCAGTGGTTAACTTTACAGTAACCACTACTGCGATAACTGCAGATCAGTAAGGTATTAACAGAAGAGACGCATCGCAGCCCTTCGGCCCCTTTGCGTGCTAACGAAGATATTGCCGGCCCTCCACAACCCGCCTTCTCTTTAAACTTCTCCTTCTGTACCCGCGTACCGTTAGAAAGGGCGTCTATTACGCTATTGACAGCTGACCTTACAGACGAATACCCTTCTGTACCTACGTGCCGTTAGGGAAGTCCTCTGCTTACTTTAATATAACCTTCTTTTAACGATTTTACTATCTTTAACCCTATAACCTCTTCTTTATAACTACGCCTTTACGATTATTATAACGTAAAGACCCTTATTTAATTACTTTAACGCGAAGTACGCGTTAATAACTTCCCTTTAACGGTAACAGTACTGCCTACTTCACGTAACGCTAAAAGCTTGCGTTAACAAAGTAATAACTCCGACTTTACCTTTACCTTTACTACTTTCCTCCCTTTATAACCCTAATTTCTTAACTCCCTTATCCGCTGCCTACTACTTTCTCTTTTTTAACTCTTTAAGCTTACTTTATTACGTAGGATTGCTAGGCCTATAAGCAGTAAATCCTCTAACGTACGTATACGCCTTTTAATCTTTAGATCTAGAAGAAACGCCTGTGTTCAAAAGGTAGTCAGACTAACAGGCGGAAATCCCTTACTTAATAACCACCTTTAACCTTACTACCTCCTACCTTAATTAACTAACTATATTACTATCTAACAACATAGAGGATAACTAGGGATTACTGTTACTACGCGATTTACTACTATAATTACTAGAACCGTCCCTTATAAGATCTTATATATCCTAGTAATCCCGTGCTTCTTATTAATTACGCTTGTTCTAGCAGTCTTACCTTATCCTACCGACGCTGCCTATCCTGTTTACTCTTCTTAAATACGTTAATCCTTCTATATAAGGTAACTATAAAGATTTTAACCTTACTAAGAGAGACGTAAGAAAGATTAGATTATATATAATATATATAATAACTATATAGAATAATAAAGACCTATATAGTTATAACTTATAGACTACTTTTTAGTAAGAATTTAATAAATAAAATAAAAACCTGTTTAACGCGGTTAGTACTAACGCCCTTACTATTTTTTACGACTACCTTCTCTAGAATAAAGTCTTTACCGCTATAGATAGGGCCAGGATCGCCCTTAAGCTTATTCGACTGCTAAAGGATAAAGACTTCTATGTCTAGACTAATAAAGATATCGCTAGAGCTAAGGCGAAGTACGTATACTTTGTAAAAAGGCTACGCGACCCTAAATTCGTTAGTAATATTACGTAAGGGTACGTTAACCTAATAATTTAATCGCTAATTAATTAGGGTAATAAGGGCACTAGTAACCGTAAGTAATAATCCCCTGTTAACAAGAGATAAGCGTTTCTTAACACTATTAATAAGTTAAAGCAATAACTAAAAGATAACACTATACCTATAGAGCTCTTTATAAAGCTGGCCTTATTATTATTACTTACGGCAGATACTAGCACCTACTAACGTTACTTATAACTACTACTAATACGATTAACTTTAATATTAAATACCCTATCTATACTAACTATACGGCTAATCCTACAGCCTCTTACGTAGCTATAACCGTCTTTAGTGCCTCTGCGATTAACCAGGGCGCCTCCTAAGTCACCTGACCTGCCTAAGTAACTAACCGTAAGAACGTTTTAGTAATAAGCTTAACTGCTAACCCCTTTTCTACTAAGTGCCCCTTAACCACGGCCTCCTAACTTTAATAACCCACCTTAATAGGTTAACCCTTTTCTTAACCTAACTACTTAACTACTGCGGCTTAAGCCCTTAACCTATCCTACCGTAGGCGTAAACGGTAAGCCTACCTTATAGTAACTAGCGGATCTCACTAAGCTAATTATAGAAGATACTAAGTATAGTAGCAAGATATACAATATACTTAATATTAAGTTAGCTAGCTTCTATAATAACTATAAAAAAGTAAATATTACTAAAGGGTAACTAGGATACGCCTTCTTACTTAAGCTTTATAGTAAGGCCTTTACGTTTTACCTTTAACGAATCTGCGGCAGAGGTCTACGTGACTTCTTTACTATGGTTTAATAACTTAGAAGCTACTTTAAGACAGAAGAAAGTCGCTAGAACTACCTTTCTAAATAGCAAGAGACCACCTTCTACTAAATCGCCTGTAAGCAACCTAATAAAACAAAGATACAGGTCCTTAAGGCTCTTATTAACAAACTTACGATTATTTAGTAAGCGCTACCTATGGTATATTACTCTAACGAAGTCTTAAGAAGCTAACTTATTAATGCTTATTCTAGGGTTAATAAGTATACTCTCTACCTCTATAACCTATTATTAACATTAGAGGGAGTATCTAACTAGCTCTAATTAGCCGTTACTACCGCTATACGTAATAACAAAAGTAGCTAATACGTCTCTAACCTATCTAGCTAGTACTAGGTTAATCGTACTTATTAAGGCTAAGGCAGAGATAATTACTTTAGTAATAACTATAGCTAGAGTTAATTCCTATATAACCGCAATTAAACGCGTAACAGCAGTAATACCTCTTTAGGCCGTAAGTGCTACGTCTATAAGAAACCTAGCTGTTAGTTAATAAAGCACTTAATTAACGAAAGACGGCAGGCATTTAATTAATTTAAGGCTAACTAATACGTTTAAGACATATCGCTAGCAGGATACAGTAGCTTCCTTACTAAATACAAAGGCTTTAAGTCAATTAACGGTAATAAAGATAATAAAGACCTTTACTAGTATCTCTAGCTAACCCCTGCCTTTACTACTAACGATAAACAAGAGGAGGCAGACACCGATAATACCTTCTACGTTAGTACCGCTTTCTTTAACTAAAGCGACTTTAGCGGCACCGCTATCTACTTATAGCTAGCTAACTAATTAACCTATTACTAATTAACAAAGGATAACTTACGCGGTTACGCTAATTAAGAAGCCGCTATAACCTTTACCCTTAACTAATACTCCGCTAAAGTCTTTTAAGGTATTATGCCTGATACAGGCGCAGCCGGTTTCTCTACTTCTAGGCACTCTTAAGTAATCGCTCTTTAACGGATATACCCTTTAATTAAAATTAATACCTTAAAGGCAGGCAGGGCTAATATCTGCTTTAGTAATAGAGAGCGTATCCTTTTAAGCGGTACTATTATTATCCCTACCCCTTTTAGGCCGATTAACTTCTACGTCGTCCCTATTAACACCCCTTTTCTACTTTACCTTACTAATATAGACCGCATAAGGATTTTCTTTAATAACTTAACTAATATTATTTAGTAAGGTAACATTATTATACCTGTTGTTTGTAAATAGGGTTACCCCTGGATGCTGCTTAGAGCCCTTAAACGCAGCCTTACCTAGAATTACCTAACTAACGTTAAGCTACGCAGACTTTACTAGCGATTCAGCCACCCTTTAATTTATTAACTTTATAAGGTTCTCTATAAGGCCGGCCATAACGTTAAGATCGCGGTAATTAAGCACTTAACGAAGTATTACTATTAATGCTAGATAAACGGTAAGTCCCCTAATTAATTTAAATTCACCCTACGCGACGACTGCTCCTTTAACTATAAAATTATCGTTAATATTATATACCTTAACGGTAATTACCCTGTTCTTTACGTTATTAACTTATCTACTGCCTTTAACGCGGCCTACTTTCTAAAGGATATTTCTATAAAGACTATATAGGAAGCTCTTTAACTCTACTAGATTAACGTCTACTAAGGACCTCTAGATTAAATAGTTACTAACGCTAGGCGTAACTTTATAGCGGCAGATTTTTACTATAAGGCTTACGTAATAGCTATTAAAGTTAAAATTATCCCTATTAAAGTATATTACAGTATTAGTAAAGTTAAGAGATATCACGCGATGCTACGACGGGCCTATAATATTATTTATAAAGAATGCCTATCGCTTTTACCTAAATCTGCCTTATAAAGCGCGGTTAAAACGATTAACGATACTACCGGCCTAGACGGTATTATCCCTACCCTCCTTATTTTCGGCGCGTATCCCTATATAACTAACGATTCTGCCTTATCCCTTAATATCCTCTAGCGCGCCGCGGCTGTACGTAAGGCTAGTAAGGACTTATATAAGCACTTTATAACGCGGTAAGTTAAGGAAGTACTAGAAACGCGTAACGGACCAGATATAACGGCGCTAAAGGCACTTACGATTAGCTTATAAGTCCGCGTCTAGCGTAAGAAAAAAGGCTAAACCGGCCCCTATTACCTAATTACTATTAACGGTAAAGACTGTACTATTAAGATTAACGGCCTACGTAACTTTTAATTAACTATTATAAAGCCTTATTATAAAGACCCGGATATAATTACCTCTGTTAACGCACCCCCTAACGAAGACGCTAATACAGATAAAAATACAGGTAACGACCACGCTAAAGATGCTATCGTCGTTACTACTTCTCCTAGGAGCCCTATCGCCGTAACAACAGCTCCGCCTGCTTGCCGTCCTTACGGCCGCCTACGTAAGACCCTACTTCTTAACGCACTGCTGCAGGAGACTAACGTACCCGATTGCCTGTCGCCTAATTACTCCTCTGCCTTTGTTTCTGCGAAAGAGGAATCTAATAAGGCCCTTACCGCGTAACTTTAAGGCTAAGGAGCAATTATTACGCCTAGCGAGCCTTTTAAGCTCTCTATAAAAGCTAAGATTAATGCTCTTGTCGGCCGCAGGGTCTTTAAATTCGTTACCTTTAACCCCGCCGCGCATATAGGCCGTATCTTTAAATCGCGTATTATTAATAAAGTTAAAGGTAAGAATACCGATAAGCCTTACGAAAAATCACGCCTTATTATTTAAGGATATACTAATAACAGGAAAGAAGCTATTCTTACGTAGTTACCTACTATATAACAGGCCAGCTAGCGCTTAATCCTAGCACTCGCCCTGTCCCTCTTACGTAACGGCTATTAACTATAGCTACGTAACATCACGTAGGCCTACGTCTAATTAACTTCGTAGTTAAATCGCACTATCTACGCTTATCTACCCGCGTAGATTTGTAACAATTATCTATAAGGGACTATTATAAAGGTCGTTAAGCCCCTTTACGGTATTACTAAAGCCAGTACCTACTAGTAGGCAACGTATAACCGCTATTATAAAGAGAAGCTCTAGATAGTTACTTCTTTATACGACCCTTGTCTACTGTTATTATCTACTAACAACCTAAATTTCGGCCTAATTAGTATACAGACAGACGATACGATTAGACTTACAAACGTACTATTCTCTATAAAGGAGGATAAAGAGCTAATAAAGGCTGCCTTTACCGCTAAGGCAAAGCAGTCACTTTTAGCTAATAATCTACTTATCTTTAACGGTAGTATTATATTACTAACCTCCCTAAAGGGTACTTCCCTTATCCTCTAACAAAAGGGTTAAGGCAAAAAGCTGTAATTAATTAACGAGAAATCGCCTATAGTCTAATAAGATTACGTCTAGTAACATGCTTACAGAGTATATATCGCTTTAATTTATTAACCTAAAGCGTACTACGACCTGTTAGCTACGGCCTAGCATAAGGAGCCTAATACTAATATTATTAAGAACCTAAACCGCTAACTACAGTAGTAAATAAGGTCCCTTAATTACAGGTTAACCTTTATCCTACTTAATCTAGTAACTATAAAGCTATTTGTCTTTATTAATAGATCCTTTACTAATAACCACGATTTTACTTTATAACTTAGCTTCCTAATTATCCTTACTAATAAGATCATTAACGATAGTAGCGGTAACTTTACGGTTAATAGTAATATTATCTACTTCTCCTTAACGAAGTCTAAACGTATAACCTATAGTATGCTTACTTCTAAAGTATATAGTATAGTTACCGGCGTAGACATAGCCTACGCTATTACGTTAACTCTTACAATAATCGCTTAACGCCTAGGCACCCTAAATATCCTAACTATCGCCTGTACTGATTTATACTTACTGTATAAGTGCCTCGTTAAGCTAGGTACCACCTAGGAGAAGCGCCTAATAATTAATATTATAGTACTTCGTTAGTCCTATAAGCGACGTAAGCTCTATAAAGTCCGTTAGATTAATAGTAATAATAACCCGGCCGACGGCTTTACTAAATCGTCGCCTAATTAAGCCTTAGGGACAATCGTTAATAACAACCGCGCTATAATTCAGATAGAGGGATAGGTCACTTAAACGTAATATTTAACAAATCGCCACCTATAAACGTAAGTCCGATTTCTGCTTAATATCTACAGCCTTTAACCGCCTTAAGCAAATTACTATCGTGGCCTTTAACCGCCTTAAGCAAATTGCTACTGACGCTTGTTAGTCAGTATAGCTAAGGATTAAAAATACGGGTAGGAGACAGATAGAGGAATATATACGGCAGTTAAAGGACTCTAGAGGACCACGTAATCAAGGATCACGTGCAAACGAAGTTGCGAACTTTTGTTTTATTACGTTTTTAAGCTTTTCAGCCGCCGGCTGTAAAAGCTCCCTTTTATACGATTATCTTCCTACGGATAGGCGATATCTAGCACAAAGAGAAGATTGCTAGTATTATAATCGAGGGCATCAGATAGATAGGGAGCACAGCCCGGTTAGCCACACCCTGTAAGGTAAGGGCAGCCCCTTAGCCACAACGAGGGGTATATCCTACTTCACCTTGCTGCTGGCCGCGCAGTTAGATCTCCCTTCTTTATATACCCATACGAATAACAACAACCAGTAATATCACCACTTTAACGTGACTATTGCTATCGACTCGTACGAGTATCTTATCGCCTGTAAGACCAATAAGTATCTTACGATTCTAGAAGTCTAAGCTATTAAACTAGCTAACCGATATAATATAGATAAGACTAGGATCCTTAAGGGCAAAGGATCTAATAGTCTAGTGCTTAGATTATCTAAGGTTAAGGCGATCTAAAGGAAGTAGCCTAAATCTTAAGCCTAGGTATCTATAATTAAGTGTATCTCTACTAATAGACGCGTACTTCCTCCTTTTATTATCTATAAGAGTAAGTTAGTCTAGTAGTAGTAGTTTCCTTTAGTATTATAGTTAGATATCTAACAGTAGTGTTTTCTACTAACAGGTAGCTAAGGTCGATACTTAAATAACAGTAACTCGGTCTTATTAGCTTATTAGTAATCTTACTGGTCTGTTAGGCATACGGTAATTAGTCATATACTTAGTAGGCGTAGGTAGCTTATATAGCTTTATAACAGAAGGATAATCTAAGAGTTACTTATAGTAAAGTAAATTATAAAGTTAATTACTAAAGAGCTATAGAAGGCTGTCCTTATACGTCCTAAAGTCTATCTTATATATAGTCCTGTTATTAGGTGCGTCTGTTAGCTATATTAGATATCCTAAATATTTATTTTATTTTACTAGATTATTTAGATATCTCTTATATCTAATATATCTTTATTTTATCTTTACGTAACCTATACTATAGTTCTTTCTGTCTAAGGAGTTATCTATTAGCCCTTAGGTTTCTGTCTATATAAATACTATACCGCCCTTATCCTTAGTAAGGCCGCCTTACTTATACTTATTAGGTCGTAACATTAGGTCTCCTCTTAAAAGGTCTTACCCTTAAGACTATATAAGTAGGTAGTGTCTCTTAGGTTAAAGAGCCGTTAAACTTACTTCCTTTAATAATGCTTATACTATATTAGGTCGTGTTAAAAAACAAAAGGCTATAGTTTTACTAGGCAGTCGTACTAGGAAAACTAAGTAACGTAACTCTGTCTTAAGTCTTATTTTAGGTAATTATATCGTTATGCCTGTTTGTTCTTCTTATAAGGTTTAAGGTTTCTCTTTATATAAGGCTTTACCTTTTAATTCCTTTTATTATGCTAATTATGTCTGTAGTAGTAAATTATACTGTAATCTTTAGGGCCTTTTAGCTTAATAACTTTATTATATTAGCGACTAGTATTAAAAGCTTAAAGATACCTTAGAAAAAGTAGAAAAAGAACGTTACGCTTTAGACGCTAAAGTAAAGCGTCTTTAAAAACAAAAAAAGATATAGTTTAAGAAAATAATACGCACGGTGTATTATAGTATTAATAGTGTTAAAGAGTTAGAGCGCGTAAAGAAAGAGGAGGTAGAGGCTAAATAGTTTTAATAAAAGAGGGCTTATCTACCTTTTACTAGTTCTAATTATCTTCTAGAGGATTTTATTAAGGACTAAAATACTATCTATAGGGGTGTTACCTTATTGCCCTTAGTATTAGCTTAGTTTAGTTTACTAGAGTTAGGGTTAACTAGTAATCCTAAAGTAGCTATTAAGAGTACTAAAGGTTTTTAATTAGTTTCTATAAGTTATCCTTATATCTATATCTTTTTCTTTTAATAAGATACTATATTTCTCTATTTTATATTTATTTATTAATAATTTGTTTAACTTTATACTTTAGTTTATTTAGTTCTATAATAATATAGTCGTTAGTATTTAATCCTTATAGTACTAGTTTAAGTAAAGCTATATAAAAGACTAGGTAGATTTTTATTATGTCTAGTAAGTTAAGTTTAAAGTTAACGTCTAAGACTTTCTAAATAATTTTAAAAGGTCTAAGTTTTTTATAATCTAATTTATTACTTAGTTGTTTCGTTTTAATATTACGTTATAAAAGGTACGCGCTATCTCTGTCTTTAAAGGTTAGTCCCTTAACCCTTAATATGTTAGTATATTTCTTTATTTATGCCTTAATAAATTTAAGATCTTTAGTAAAATATTCTTAGATCTCTTATAATTTATTATAATTAGCTACAGCCTTTAGTACTTATAGTCCTTATTAAGGTTCTCTATATACCGTAGGCTTAAATCTATAATTTAGGTAGAATAAGGAGTTTAGTATACTTCCTCTAATAGTACTATTATAAGCGAATTACGCTATTAGTAGTAGTAATACCTAATTATCTTAGTTAAAGTTAATATAATATTATAAATACTGTTTAAGTATCTAGTTAATTTGTTTAGTTTGTTTATTAGTTTATAGGTAAAAAGTAGTTAATAGCTAATAATTAGCTCTTAGTTATAAAATTAAGGATTTCTAAAACTTAGATATAAATAGTTTGTCTCTATTAGATATAATTTCCTTAGGTAATCTGTAGTTACTAACGATATATTTTAAAAACGTGTACGCTAGATATTCTACCGTACTTAACTCTAAGTACAGGATAAAGTATACGTATTTCGTAAGTCGGTTAATAATAACTAATATACTGTTATAATAGGTTTTTATAAGTAGTTCTCTTAACTTAGGGAGTTTAACGATAAAGTCTAAAGAGATTAAGTATTAGGCTTCTAGTAGCGTTAGTAGTGGCTATAACTACCTATATAGCTTATATAGGCTGTTCTTACTTTTCTTATATATTTTATAATTCTTAATTACTAAAGCTACTTCTTATTATATAACCTTTTAATTATAGTATTATCTAATTCGCTTAAAAGTTTTTATAATACCTTAGTGTCTATATGCTTTAACACCGTGAATTTCTCTAACTTATTTAGGCGTTATTCTACTAGTTAAGCTAGTATTAATACGTTTACTAATTATTAAGAGTTTCTATACTAGTATAAGGTTACCTTAGTTATCTTACTTTAAGATAATAAGTGTTTCTTTTAGTACTAGGACCTTATGGTCCGGTCTTTAGCTTAAGGCATTAGTTCTACCGTTTTTTATTCCTTTAATATAGATAATATAGAAGTTAAATTTAGAGAGGAATTTAGACTATTAGATCTATCTTTTATTTAGGACTTTTAATATAGTAAAGTAGGCCAGG
>LFIW01002823.1:0-94156 GCA_001625285.1 Colletotrichum incanum | reverse complement strand
CCCCCCCTCCTGTCCTCCCCCCCGGAAAAAGCAAAGAAAGCCTTGCAAACACCTTTAAAAATGACAAGAATCAACAACGAGGTCCGGAAAACCTTGCTCTCGGTATGTCGCTAGCCCTGCGCAAATCACCCTGATTGGGAAGCGTCGGAGGTCATGGGGGCGCTCGAACCCCCCGGGACCCGAACCACCTTTTCAACCCCCGTCCGTCCAAGCGAACATCTTCAGGTGAACCGCGCTCTTGGCTTCAGCTTTGCAGGCAGCCGACACCCGATAAGACCTGACCCGTCCGCCTCACCAAACAAAGATTGATAAAAACTCACATCATGGATTGTCAATACCCGCGCGAAACGTCAGCCGCGCATTTCGAAAGGGGGCGCTCTTGAACGACATCACAATCTTTGCCTCCGTCAACACCCCCACACCATCTTTTCAGCCCTACCAGCCTACGTCGGCTAACCAAACCACTCACTAAATGCCCAAGACACCCAGATAGACAATCTCTCCGCTAGCGTCCTGCACCAAGCTGATTGATTGGGACTAGTTCCTGCCTTTTATTGTCCAGGCAAGGCTGACTCGGGAGGGCGGGTGGGTTTCTTACATGCTCACCAGCTCATGAAGTATCACGTCACATACTCAACTGGGGATCGGCAAGTTTGAAAAGCTCAACCATACTCCGGTGAACTCCATTGGTGGGTCGGCTCCCTCTACACGGGTTCCCGAAGCACACACCAAAGACTCAAAAGATGTGAGTGCACATTACTCGAAACATAGAAAACAAGCAAAAGAAAAAAAGAAAAAAGAGAACAAAAGGTATACATCCATCAGCTTGACGGCTGATTGGGCGAGGCAGGTTGCACCCACCTTGTGCATGTTCTCCTCCCTCGATTCAAGCAAAGAGCCTCCCCTCTGATCCAAGGCTTTCGAATTTCCACAATCATACCGCCCTGTGGCTATCGAAATGCCTCTCGAACTCCTCTCTCTGTGCTATAAGCAATCTGCAATCTGCCTCGCCAAGGTGACAATTTCCTGTTTATAAAGAAAGGCAAAGCCCTTTCTCATGCATCTCCGCCGCCGACAAATCCAAGACCAACACCAGTCAAGAACGCGGCGCCGACCCAGGCCCCGGCATACAGATACGCACCGTATGATTCGACGCCGTTGATGGTCATGAAAGTCTGGAGGTAGGTGTTGACGCCAGTGACGAGCATGGCCACAGCCGTTCGCAGAATGACAACCTTTTCCCGGGTCGTGTAGCCCCAGACGTTCCATGCCAGAGTTTCGCCCAGAGTAGCCGTCGCAGGGTCGAACTCGGCCAGCTTGTCGTCCTCGGCAGTCTCGCCGGTCGCAACAAAGGGCGTGAAGATGAAGGATCTCGCGGCGATGCCAAACGCAATCGTCACAGGCAGCGTGGCCAGGAAGTTGGTGGTGTAGGCCGGTGCGAGACTGGGCAGACCCTCGAAGTAGAGTACGAGGGTCGTGGGCAGGTAGGTCTTGTACGCGGTGAATAGGGTGAGGCTGTAGATGGCCGCCGCCAGAACAGTGGTGTAGATCTGAATCGGAATGTCGGTAATAATCTCACGGTTGGCGACATTCTTAGCGCCGGCGTGCGCGCCCGACAAGGGTCTCAGAAGCTGGAAAGGTACAAAAGTCGAAAGCATCTCAATGCCCAGAGCTGAGACGGCGGTCGCGGTGCTGATATTGTAAAATGTGGCGATGAGGTAGACCTAGACGCAGACCTCGTGTCAGCAGAGCCACAGTCGCTTGGCCTAGGGACGCCATCATCATGATGCATCGCCAATGTAGAACATACCGGAGGGCCATGCGCAAGCAAGTTAAGCGCAGCGAGGTCGTAGCTATCAAAGTTGCCGAACCAGCCCAACGCGAGCTCGAATCTGTCCGACACCGGAATCGTCAGCACACTCACGCTTCTGCTACGTCGTGCCCTCGTGCTACCTCTGCAGAGCCATGCGTGGGGAATCCAAAGAACAACTCACATGCGCCATCCAGCCAAAGTCGCGACCTCGCCCCAGGTATCCAAGCTCTTAGAGATTCCCGCTAGCTCCCCGTGGCTCCACTCGCTGAGGAAGCTGTAGCATAGACTGGAAATGCTGAAGCTGAGCACAGTGACGAGCGGGAACTGCAACACGGTCGGCAGATGCGAGCGCTGCCGCCGCGGGTGCTGGTGATCGCGATCCCTCTCGCTGATCTGCGTGGCCTCCAACTCTTTGGCCGCCGCCACCTCCGTCGCGTCGTTGACGACGCCCAATGCCTCGATCTTACCGTCGGGTGCCGTCTCGAGGGACTCGAGGTGGCTCGCGATGGGTTCGATCGCGCGCGTCGTGGTCTCGTCGACGTCGGGCTGCTCGACGGCCCGCGCGGCCTCGCCTCTGCGTCGTAGAGTCGGCATCTTTGGTTTTCCCCCTTTCGCGTACGTGCGTGTGGGCTGAATTGAAGAAGTAACGTGTCGTGTTACTCGTGAGAAAAAAAAAAGGAGTGAGTGCAGCCGAGAGGTAGCAATGCGCCAGCTAAAGAGGGGTAGTAGGAACAGAGTCAAGGTAGCGAGGTGGAAGAAGACACACGCCGCGGCTACCGTTTGCGATTTGCGACACGATGAGATCAACCAGGCAAAGAGGGAAGGAAGAGAAGTGAGACCTTTGCGTTTCCCACCTCCGGGCACTGCTGTGGCCTATGATGTTGCTGAGTGGAGAAAGAAGCTCTCCTGGCGGGTAAAGGTGACGTCGCTGGGGAAACAGCAGCTAGAGGAAGGTGGTGAGGCAAGCTCGTTGGCTCCGTCCGCACCAAACGACGAAAAAGGCTGACCCAAAGGCCTCTCCCGTCCTGCTTCCCCACACTGCCGACCACCGAACGACCGCCGTGCTTCAGCGTCCCGCCCACTGAAGGGGAAAACAACTCCACTGGGAGCGGGTGCACGCAAGGATCGAGTTTTCCTTGCTCCGTTTATTCGATCCGTATTTTGCAGACTTTTTATTTTTCTTCTTTTCTATTTTTCTTCTCTCCCAGGAAAAAATTTCTCCATCAGCCTCTTCCGATTCAGAGGCATAAAAAACCCCAGGAGCCCCCCTCCTTTCCCTTGAGATCTGGGGCGAGATGACCCCCCCAGTTTGCGCTTCTCGAGAACAGCTCTTGCTCCGACCCAACCTACTTCCGTCTGCCTGGTGTCTGTGATCTTCAAAGCTTGATGAGCTCACATGCAAATCTTCACCTTCGGGAGCAAAGCTCCGGGTGTGCCTGGTTAAGGTTGCTGCTGGCTCGGCTGGGCTTGCAACACCCAAGCAAACCAGTCAGCCAGCCCGTCTCATCACTCCAGCCGTCGTGGTTGGTAAACAGAGACACGCGTTCCATATATACCCATCGTCGCCAATAGTTTTCCATCACCTAGGGGTCCATACAGGTCACAGTCGGCACCAGCCAATCTTTTGAACATTTTTTTTATTCTTATATTCGTTATACTGGCTTCAAACCGAACAAAAGAGCGTTGCGGCCATTCTCGAGGCATCGCACTCATTTGTCTCGCAAGATCCATCAGTGTGATAGCTTTGGGCGTTCGCTCGACGCCCTCTCCGTCTCTCACTTTAACCTCGTGGAGATGCAATCTCGATCCATCCCATCGACCTGCCTTGTCTGGCCAGGCCATGATGCAGGATCGGGCCCTCCACTCCTTGGTGCTGAGAGATCGGCGGCGGAGACAGAACCACCTTGTTTACAGGGTTTAGTATATGGTGGTACAAAAGAAACACAGTCCTCTCCAATCTTCCCCTTCTCTTCCACTCATCCGTCATGTACTCATATCCTCAGATACCGTCGGCATCAATGGTCGAACCGAAGCTTTCTACTCTTCCATCCGTCCGAAGACGCCGTCGTCATCCTCGTCGCTCCGAGACCGAGACCGACGGTCGAAGTCGTCGTCGTCCATCACGCTATCGCTGTCTTCCATTTTGACGTCAGCGTTGCGAACCTCGCCCCGTGTGAAGCTCTCTGGTTGTCTGCTGGGAAAGCTGTTGAGAAAGCCGGCGCTGAATCCGGCGCTGAACCCTGCGCTCGAAAAAGATGCCGCTTGATCGAGATACTGCGCAGGTAGCGGGGGCACGGGAGGGGCGTCGGCTGGGAGTTGTACGGTCCGACCACTGTTGCTGTTGAAGCTGCAGCTAAGAAGCTCAACCGCGGCCGCCAGATCACGATCTTCTTGCCCCGTGGCGTTCCTGCCGGACGATGGTGGTCGCTGGTCTTGGCTAGTCTGACGAAAGTGTGATGAAAATCCCCTGCCATGGGGCATGCTGCCTGTCACAAGGGGGTTGGTGGACGGTGCCGATTGATATGACCGACCGAACCCGCTTCCAGATCCGAACCGCTTCGAGAACGTACGATCCGACGACGCGAAACCTTCCAATTGGGGCGGTGGAGTGGTGTCGGCAGAGCTGTGTCGCTCGTCCGAATATCCAGAGGCAGCAGGGGAGGCCGACTCTTCTTGGTCACTTGGGAAGTCCTTGGCAGAATCCGGAGGCGTGGCCGCGTCGCCCTCCTCTTTGCCATGGTTCATCGTCAACAAGACCGAAGCAGCTTCAAGAAGCTGGACTTGTTGGTGCTTGGAAATGAGCAGCTTGGATGTCAAAGACCACTCGGGAGTGTGTTCCCACCTGACCAGAAATGAGTCAACGAACTGCCCTACTACACATCGATCAAGGGAATCCAGCGATCGGGTCTCGAAAGCTCATTCCGGGAACATCTAGGATGGGATTTGGGGAATGAGAAGGGGGACGAACAAATGCTTGGTCAGGCAACTGCTGTGCTTGTATCCCTTTCCACACGTCTCGCATTTGAGCTCAACGCGGTTGAACTTTCGGCTGCCCTCCTTGATGAGGGGCTGCCCGTCGCTAGCGCGGCGGATGCGAGCCTTCTGAGCATTGTTCTCGCCTTCGTCTGCCGACCCGTTGTTCGGGTCGTCCTCAATGGCGCTCTCGTGGATGTCCGTCTTCCCGTCCAAGTGGAACTTCTGCGTAGGCAGACTCGCAGGAGGGGAAGGTAGGCTTCCAACGATCGCGACGCGGGCGGCAGCACTCTTTGACGCCGTGTTGCGGCGAGAGCTGACGGCAATGGGCGTGACTTTGTCACCGCCGATTTCCTTGATTGCCGCTGCCATGGCCGCCGCGTTCGCAGCGGTGTTGGTCATGGACTTGCGGCGGGTGACGCGGTGGTTGGCATTAAGAGCGCCTCCGAGAATGGAGTGGGAGTTGGTACGCGAGTGGGATTGTCGTGTGGTAAGTCCGGAAGAGGAGACAGTCGAGAGAGATGGACGGTGTTGGGTCAATGGCCTCGTGGACTGCTGCATTTCCTGGACGAGGACGAAGTGATCAGCAAGACTGCGTTGAACGAAGATGAGTGATGGGAGCGGGCTAGGCAGGGCAAGGCATGGGTTGGAATCCCCCTTCCGAGCATACTTTTGAAGAGGCCATTGCCAACTACCGATACTGATCAGGTTCGACAACGAGAGTCGAACACTTTGTCCCTCGCAAGATGATGGTGAGAGTTTGTTCGTTCGTCGACGCGGTCGTGTTGTGTTGTGTTGTTCGACGATGGTAGACAGATAGGCAGGTGATGAGTGAGTCGCAAAGGCAAGCCTCCGGGCGAGAAATGATATTATTTTGGGGAGGAGCAGCAATTCAGCAGGGGTGTGTCTGTGGGCGGGTGTACCTAGTAGCTCCAAGCTGGGCCAGCCGACAGCATGTGGTGAGGGTGGTGGTGGTGGTATTGGACGGTTAGGGTGCCTCGGGGTTAGTCGACTAGTGATCAACAGGGCTGTCGAGGTCCAGGCCGATTTCAACTTTTTTTCTGTTTCTCTTCTTGCTGTGCTTTGTATCGAGGGTGTAGCTGAGCGAGAGGGAAAAGTTGTGGGCTCGAGACAGAGGGCGTTTGGAAGGGGACCCAAAAAGTCCAACAATGGGCGAAACAGACCAGACGGCCCTTTCCAACAAGTAGACAGAACGAAAGAGAAGCGCTGGTCGGGGACGAGCATCAGTCCCCATTGGCCACCTCCCACCACCAGGTCGCTAGGATGAAGGTGCCAGGAAGAGGGGAGGGGCAGAAGACCGTACCGCAGCAGGACCACACTCCCACACGCTCCCTCCCACCTTCACTCACCTCAGAGCGAGCGGCAATGGGAGAGAGAGAGAGAGAGCGGAAGGGGAGGGAGGGAGATGGGACTGGGGTGGGCTGGGAAAAAGGGGGCGTGGGCCTTTGAGTTGGAAGTGATGCTGAGGTGTGCGCCTGTGTACTCCGTACATGGACGATGAAGGGGACTGGGCTTCTCTCTTCCTCCTTCCCTCTCTCTTTCTGTTCTGGCTCTCTCCCCCTCTTGCACTCTGGCTTCCCGTCTCCGTGTCCCACAGTGTGCGTAGAGTACGACCGAACCAAGGTACGCCGCAATGTACCTCTCAGGTGGTGGGTGGTAGGAAGTGGACATGGCTGTGGACGCAGTGGACGGGCGCCAGGAACAAGGAGCATGGAGCATGGCCCGTGGCCGCGTCCTTTGGCAATGAGGGAGCGATGGTCGGCCTCCCGAGCGATGGACGTGTCCGTAAGGCGCCGGTGCGGCGGGGAAAGGTCACTGGGGGAGGGGTGAATGGATCTCGTGGATGAATCCCAGCAACCCATTAATCCTCATCCTCAAAGCCCAGACCCATTAGTGACCAGGGCCGACAGCGTGCCTGGGTTGCTTGCACATCGTAAATAGCAACTTTATGTCCGGCACTTTTTGTTCTTGAGTGGTCGCAGAGGCTGACTGTCTGTCTTTCCCTTGCTCGGATGGTTGTTTCGGCAGCATCTGGCATTTTGTATCCGAGTCTTGAGGCACAAATGTCAGTACGGGATGCAGTTGCACAATGTGGGAGCATTTTTTGCCTCGGGGGTTGTGCAATCATCGGTGCCTACACCAGGAAGTGCGAAGAAACGCCGTCTTTGTTATGGTACAACGCCTCGCCCGCACGCCAACAGTTGAACTCGTGCCTTGGTCTTTCGCCGGACGAGGGTGGCTTCATTTGGCTCGGGTACTTTTTCTCTGGGTCGTCTGAAGAATTGTCGGGATCTTAGTAGCCTCGTGACCGCCTCTTCGTTTTCTTCTCTGCCATCTCTCGGTGTGTGTTCGCGAGGTAACGAGGTGGAATGATCGAGACAAGAGTCCCCAATTATCTCTCAAGAATGTCGTGTCCTAGTTGAAGCGGGAGATCCATCGGCTGCGAGTGGCACGTTTCGGCAAGTTGCCAGGTTCAGAGTTGCGTCGCACCCCGCGACAGCTCTGCTCCCCAGGCGTGACAGCTCCATCCGGGCAGACCAGACCACTGCTCCCGGCCCTGAGCTGTGAGCGTCGGGCTGGGGCGTTGGGGCATGGGGAGCATTGGTCGCCTCTGTTTCTCAATTAACTGGAGACAAAGGTTTCCATCGGATCAGGAACGGAAGTCAAGACGCGGGGAGGGACGCAGTAGCTTTGCAACATCACATTACACTAGGCCAATGCCAATGTTGTGTGTTGTGCGAGCTCCGTAGTAGTGAGCGAGTTGTGCTGTGCTGTGCTGTGCTGTGCTGTGCTTCGGTCGAATGAGAAGAGAGGGAAACGCCGTGAGGGGAAACCTAGGCGGGAAAGGTGCTAAAAGGAAGTATTGCGTAAAAAGGCGTTGGCGAGATGCCATATTGAAACTTGGTGGATGTTCCCTAGGGTGTCTTCAATCGTCGGACTTGTGTGCCTTGACTGACTGCCTGGTCTGGAAGAGCCGAATCTCTGTTTTTTGTGGACGTTACGTCGTTTCGTTTCTTCCTGGATGGTCGCCCCGACGTATCTCATGGATGCGCAAGGAACCTCGAGGTATTGGGATACAGAACGCAGAGAACAAAAAAAGAAACAATGAAGAACAAAAATTCCCCGACGGTGCTGTTGATCGTTGATCACACGGGAGTCAAGCTAGGGACAGTTTCTTCGACGGCGTTGTTGGGCTGACAAGTCATTGGGTGCCAGCCTGGTATCAAGTACAGAATACTGGCTCTCAGAATTGTGATTGAGAGAAAAGTGCACACAGTGCAGAGCACTATGCTTACATAAGAGCAGCTCTGTTCTGATAAGACCACACCTACGCTTGGATGCACAGTGAGCATCTTCTGGGAAACTGTGCGATTCTAGCCAGCCGTGCTGCCATGGGTGCACAGTGGAGACAGTGGTATGTCTATGCCTGTACCTGGGGAAGTTCCAGTCCCATCCGTATCTCATCCAGTGACGTAGTATTCCTCCGAGCGCGGACCAAGCCAGTTCTGATTCTCTCGTTCAAGTCAGGGGCAACAACAGCTTAGCAATCCCATCTTGATCCGCGACCACGGTCAAAGCAAGGGGGAAATAGCATAGACTGGCAGAACATCGGACCCAAAAAAAAAAAAAACCACTGCGTGTTGTTCAGCTTTCGTGTCCACTTGGATGGAGAGTGCGCCAACACCCGACGATTGCGACGATGGAGAGCCACCACCACCACCACCACAACTCGATGCAAGATGGAGATATCGCCACACCCCCATCCTCGGCTGCCATGCCCTTGCCTTCTCAGTCACCCCTCCTCTACCACCTCTCTTCCTTGTCCTTTTCCTATTGCGCTCTAACCCAGCACTTCAAGGCGAAACCACCGACCAATCGCCCGCTCCAGAACCGGACCTCACCACTATCCGCTGGGGGCTCCCACACCCACAGCTCACCACCACCACCTGGCACCACCACCTTCTGACCAAATGCAGGCCCCTCCCAGTGACTACTAATCACAGGACTTGTCCGCTGGGACGCTCTGCCTGAAGATGGGTTGAGGCAGCGTTGGAGCAATGTCAATCCGATGAAAGTGCTGCGCGGCCGCTGCTTTGTGCTACTGGCTGGCGCGTCTCTCCAGTCCAGAAAGTCGAGGGCCCAGCCGTCTCCTCTGGCGTGCTTAATGCCTTACTAAAGACTTCGCTGACCGGGAATCCGCTGGAAATCGATAGAGCCCAGCTCTTCACCAGGGTACCGGCCAAACAGTCTATCCAAAGGGCCGTCTCGTCCCCCGTCTCCCTCACTCCGTACTAGGAGGGCCGCCAGTGCCATTCGGGACAGTCAGCTGCTCCCTCGTCTCCTCCACCGGGCGCCATGCGGCCTTCTGCTCTGGGCAACTCGGGTAGATTGTCGTGCCTCTGACGGGACGCCGCTTCTTCCGACATTACTGCGCTCTCCAACGCAGGCCGTCCGTTGCCTATCCTGCGTCGCCGGTCAGAATGGGATACTTTTGCCACTCGACGCTATTTCTTTGGATGTCGTTGCTCCAGCGTGCTGTGGAATGTCTGGGCAAAGAGCAACCAAAAGATCGTCAGCGAAGGAGTCCTCCCAACACAGACGGGCCCGACAGTATCCGGAGATGGACAAGCCACACTGCCCGAGGAAGGCACGAGCATGCTCTGCCCGAATCCTGGAAAAGACTTCGCCTTCACATTACGTCCAGCATGCAACTAGTGCGTCACTGGGCGTAACTATTCAAGTCCAGGCCACGATGATCGCAGTTTCAGTTGCCCAAACTGACGCTTTGGATGCATGCAAGACCAGTCTCGGTGTATGCCGTTAGCTGTTTGTCTTCGGCGATTCCCAAGGTCGACCAGCCGGTGTTGTCTCGAAGAAGAAGATGCACGAAGCCTGTTTCTATGCAAGCAACTAGACGAGGGACAGAGAAGTCTCCCGCAAGGCCTATGAACCATGCGCCTCCATGCCAGCCTCCCACTTCGCCTGCTTCACACTTAATTTCTTTGACAGTCTCAAACCCCTCCCCCGTTTTCCGCCCGTGTCAACCGGACTCCAGGAGACGACAAGCTCGAATCAACAACCAAGTCACCTAGCGTCCTGGGCAGCCTTTACGGCCGCGAGACACTTGTATCTCTACTGACGTTGCGGATATGGATAATCCATATTCGCCCTAGTTGCTTTGCCCGACGGACAAAGATGTCGTCGTAGCGTGATGCACCAATTGGCGGCTGGGGGGGGGGGGGGGGGGGGGGGGGGGGGGGGGGGGGGGGGGGTTCGAGATAATCTGATTGCTTCTGGAAAATGAGTGGATTTGAGTGGGTGCTTCCAAAGCCGAGATCGACTGTAAAAAGACAAGTCGCCAACGGAATGCCATGACCAGCTGAAGGATGCTAGAGACTTCGGTCGCCAAAGACTGCGCCTTCTGCGTAAGCTACCTGCGCATACATAATTGTCGACTGGTGCTTGCCAGGACAGCTACACAAAAGTTGCATTTGAAACATCGACCTCGTCAACCTCATCGACGTCTGATCCACGCAAGAATCACATTAGCATAAGCTTGCCATCCCATACCCATGATCGACAGCGATGCCGACGAGTTGGTTTGCCGGTCAAAACCTGTCAAGCATTCTCCTCAGCGGTTCTACTTCAACAGATGAGGGCACGTTGGAGTCATCGGCGCAAACTCCGACCACTCCATATTTTTTCCCCTTCCTTCTCTTTTCACTCAGAAGTTGGTTTGCGCAGAACAAAATCGCACTAAGGGCATCGCCCCAAGTTTCCAACGTCGCAAACTCCACATGTAAAGTGTCAACACGTCGTCGATCGCCAACTTTATCCTCCATCGTGAATTCGGTACAGCAGGGCTGTCCTGGTTACCGCGCGGATGGAGAGAGTGCCACCGACCAAATCGTCGATTTGCCCTCAGAACTTCAGCGATGTGGTTCTGTAGGGCAGTTGAGACATGAGCATCAGGGCCATACCCTGCCATGGTGTAGCTGCACCCCTCACTGCCTGGACAGTGCAATGCCAGCCCAAAGCTGGATTCTCCATGCATAAAAGCTCTCTCGTCGAGGCAATAATCCCCGCCGATCATCGCCGGCAGCATAACTGCACAAAACGGCTGTGCCGGTGCACTCTGTAAACGCCCTACCCTGCGCGCAAGGGAGATAAGGTTTACCAGGTGAAGTGACAGCTTCACAGCGGACCTCGCGCCCTGTAGAAGAAACGAGACTTGGGGGGATTTTGTTGGTCTCCGGGGTCATGGGACCGAGCAGGAGAAAGACAAATTGACTGCGCCTAGTCTACGTGAGTATGGGATTTCCTGTTTCCCTATCTTTCCATTGAGATACGGATGACTTGGAAATATCACATCAGATAGTATCCTGACCGGCCCAACAGTATTAACGCTACGTTGTCATCCCCGCGGCGAGTTGTCGAGGACAGTTGACGGCGGAGACAGCAGTGGGTGTCTTGTTCACAAACGGGTTAGGACGATCAGCGCGCCTGGCCAGCCCCTCTTGCCGCAGCTGCACATCACCCCTCCAGTCTCCATCAGATGCGTGTCGTTATCAGAAGCCCTGTCGACGAGTGGAGGCATGCCAGGTCTCTGTACACTTTCGTACTTTGAAGTACCTCTCCGGACGGTGCTCGTTATCATTGGGAAACCCAAGTTGGTGACGCCCACGACATCCCCAACCAAATCGCGCAAAGCGTTGCCTCTGCCAACTTTTTTTTATCACTTCCCCTGCTATGTACCTGCGTCAGCAATGGCCTTCCACGTGGATTGATGCTGTTTTCTTGATTCGGAGGCGCTCTCTCTCTTCGTACGGAAAGACCGGATTGTGCGATACCAGTAGGTTCACTGGGAATGGAGCGAAGGTTCATGGTACTGCCGCTCCCGTGCTTTCCGCTCCCCCTTTACAAAGAAAAGGGAGAAGAGGGTTGGACCCTTGGACTATCAGAGCTTATCGCGCGACCGCGGCGCCAAACTTTTCCAGCAGCCGTGGAGGCTAGCACTTGGGTGTTTCTCAGTCGCACCGATTTCGAGGATGACGAGGAGGATTGTCTTCGAAACGTTCGATTAGACGTTCCTTCGTTTGAAGAAAGCTGAAAGCAATGGGGACTAGTCGGCGTACCTGTCGATCTCGTTGAATATGCCCGAACCCGAGCAGAATTAAGACTTCCCAGTCGCACATGGAAGATCCAGGATGAGGGCTAAATGTGTCCGAATGCAGCGATCGACACGCGAATGCTGCATCACTTTAAACTCCCTTCCAATGAGCCGCAGGCGCGGCGCGCCCAAGGAAAGGTAGCGAAGAAGCAAAATGAAATAAAGTCAGAAGCTATGGGGAGTTCATCTAGACTGGAACGAAGCAAACGGCGCACGGCAACCAGTGGGAAGAATGGACTGTCTTCGTTGACAGAAAAGGAATGTTATCTCTTCTTCATCTTCCCCTAAAGACCCCAATGACCGACTGCGGACACCGATGGAGAGTGGTTGGAGCCTCCATCCCACCCAAAGCTCCGACTAACCCCGCGGCGCCACACTACCATGCGCAAGTGGCTAGGCCGATAGGGAGTCTCAATTACAGCAGAACCGCACGGCACCTTTTCTCCTGGTAAACCATTGTCAAAAATATCGCTTGCCGTTCTTTCATCAAGCATTGCTAGTTGGGCCTTTTTCCTTCTCTACTATTTGCAGTTCCGTTTTTATTTTTTTATTTTGGCAGTAGGGAGACATAGCCCCTGATTCAGCGACACCCATCATGTCTGACGTATATCGCAAGACGGGACGCGGAGGTATGATGCAAACCATCCGCTTTGAATGTCCACCCTAAACTCGGTTTTCGCAGGAAGCGGCAACTTTTACTCGAAAAAGGACGTTGAAGACGTTGAGAAGGCTAACCCAGAGGTACGTAAGGCTCCACGTGTTGTTTCTGTGACTTGAAGTGATAGACTCGTGCTCATTCGCAACCAACAACAGGACATCGAAGCCCAGAAGACGACCAATGCAACCGCCGCCGCCTCAACCATCAGCCCGACATCGCCGACAGCCGGCGGTTACGCGCGCGCAGGTAGAGGTGGGGCAGGAAACTTCCACGATGCGTCTTCTCTGCCGAACGCGAAGCAGCAAGAAGAAGTCGCGGGCAAGACGCGGGCGGCCGTGAGCGCCAGCCTCGCGCGGTCGGCGAGGGGTGCCTCGGGACGCGGCGGCGCCGGCAACTACGGAGAATCGAGCGTGCCCGGCGGCGCCGGTGAGACGGCCGAGGAGGAGGCGAAGCGCAAGCAGGCGCTGGAGAGGAAGATTATCGAGGACGTCGAGGCCGGGCTTCCGATGCCGCCGAGGGCGTATCAGCACAACACGAAGAAGGACGAGGACGATGCTTGATTTTCGCAGAGGAGGGTCTTTGTTACGCTGGGCTGCCATGGATGATTGGAACTGGGAATACTTGGAGTTCAGGGGTGATTGGCTGTACAACGGCTAGAAGACTGATACCCGCGACGCTCCTTTTGGGCGCTTCACTTTCGTTTTGATACTCAAGGACGGTATTTGTTGGGTCGCATCCGCAATATCTATCTTGCTTGCTCCTTTTATTAGAAGGCTAGAAGGCTAGGTATGCTCCATGCATTTTTTCCGCCAACAAGCCTCCCCCTTAGTTTTGCTCGACATGGCAACAAAAACCCTCCTACTCATATAACATGAGAGAGCCTCCGGCTGGCTACTCCGAAGGCCGTGGAAGACACGGGCATCCACGAAAGGGAAGGAAAGCAAAGGCGGTGGACTGAGATGACAACGGGGGACCGAACTGAATCTGGACCTCGGATAACTTTTTTTTTGGTATTCCTTCTTCTCAGAGCCACCAAACGCCGTCGATGCTAACCGCCCTTTTGTATCCCTGAACGCCCGATAAAGCAAAACCCAAAAAGAACCACCTCTCCTCGCCTTCCCCATGGACGGGAGGCAAGAAAGAGGGGTCCGATCGATTAGCATTTTGTTTCTTTCTTCTTTGCTTTTGTCTTCGTCCTTTTCCTCCTCTGAACTCTTGGTTGGTCGTTCGTAAGACGTGAGCTGACGTCGTCTCATCTCTCTCCTCACCATCATCGTCTTCAATCCTCCATCTCGACATCGCCATCCTCCTCGTCGTCGTCCTCGGCATCGTCGTCGTCCCACTCGCCGTCGTCCTCCTGCATGACTCCCTCGCGCTCCTCGACGACGTCGCCGTCGACCGTGACGCGCTGGCGGATCTTCTCCTTGCCAAAGACCTTGCCAGCCTTGCCCTTGGAGAGCACGCGGCCCTCGGCCTCGAGGGCGGCGATCTCGTCCTCGGTGGCTCCCTCGGCCGCCAGCCTCTTCTTCTCGGAGCCGCGCAGGCGCGGGAGCAGGTGCTCGTTCTCGGCGACGAGCTTGCGGGCGGCGGCGATCTCGCGCTCGCGCTTGCCCTGCATGCGCTTCTTGTAGAAGACGCGCTCGCGGCGGGACCGAATCTCGGACACACGCTCCATAGCCTTGAGCGTCTTGGCGACAAGGTCGCGGTCGTACCGCACAGGGACGTTGCGCCGCGCGCCGAACTGGAGGGTGCTGTCGACCGTCATCTCCTTGTGCGCCGAGGCGCGGTACGCCTTTGTCCACTTGAGCTTGCGGGGGTTACGCTTCATCTTGAACTGTTGGTCTGGCGGTTAGCTTCCGTTCGTCTTTTTCAAAGTGTTGGGGAAGGCATTGAAGACGTACGTTCTTGTGGCACTTGCTGCGGCAGAAGCGGAAGACCTTGGCATCGTTGCGGACGAAGGTGATACCCTTGCTCGGGTAAGCAGGGCGACTGCAGAAGTAGCACGTCTCGATTCTATATGCATCACGAGTTAGCAGCTTGTTTGAAACAATGATAGATTCTTCTTCGGGGGGAGAAACAATAAACAATAACGTACCTCATTGCGACGGCGTTGATACCTTCACGGGTATCACGGGGGCAGTCACAAGGTTTGGTTGTTCGTGTTGTTTTCTTGACGACGCTTCCACACACACACGGGGGGGTTCAGCGGAAGGCGGTGATCGAAGCCTTGCCTCTGGAAGTTTTTTAGAAATTTTTCTTCTGCCGCTCCGAGGCGCCGCTTATCGATTGTGGTGGGGCAAAGTTGGCCAGTGCGCCCAGTGCAGCGAGTGCGATAGGACTAAACGAGATTGGTGGGACCAAGGGACCTGGCTTGAGCTTTTTCCACCTCGCCGGTCGGAAGAACACACTTTCCGAAGAACTCCCGGGAAGCACGGACCAGCACCGGCGCATCACGGCTTGGCTCAATGGAGCGGCGAACTCCAGAAAAAAAGCTCTCCCATCCAGGACCTTCTTCGCGATACCACCCGCTTTTTCCGCAGCCATCCACCATCCTCGATCACTACTCTCACAACACATCCGAAACCTTCAACCATGGCATCTGTTCTTGCTGTTGGAGCCGGCGCTGCCGTCGCAGCTTTCTTGGTATGTCTACTTTCGCACACGCACCTCTGGTGAGCAAAACACTGACAAGATTCCTGCAGGGACGAGCCGGTCTTGTCGCATGGCGCCGATCTCGCGGCGGCGTGGGCGCGATGGGCAAGGCTTTCTACAAGGGCGGCTTTGAGCCCCGTATGAACAAGCGCGAGGCCTGCCTCATCCTCTCTCTCCAGTAAGTCACAGCCCCTTCCCTCCGATCTTGTGCCAGTCTTGCGAGACATCGAAAACCAAGAGCAGGGTAGTTAACATCGTGTTCTACAGGGAGAGTGGTATCAGTCGCGACAAGGTCCGCAAGGCGCATCGCACGCTGATGCTCCTCAACCACCCCGATCGTGGCGGAAGCCCGTACCTCGCAACCAAAGTCAACGAGGCCAAGGAGTTGCTCGAGAAAACGACGTCTTGACCCTAGCCACTCGATGATGGAAAATTGCGAAATGTAACAACAACAATACGAACGAAAGAAAGGGGACTCATGCGCCTAGAGCCGGAACTTCCTTGGGGAGGTCCTGCTTGTTGGTTGATGGTATTTGTAATAACAGACTGGTCGTTCTTCATAGCGGTGGCGTTTTTTGGGTGGTTCTCCCTCAAGAAAGGGGGGGGGAATAAGGGTCCTGTAACGACTGGACTGGTCTTTGGGTATCGGGGCATGTTGTAACATTATGTTCAATGGCATGAGGCCCTCTCGTCTCTCTTCTCTCCCACCTATACACATTATACTTATCTCAACTTGGTAAGCCTCAATGTGTAAGATCTATGCTTTGTTCTCCATGATTTGTTCTGCTCTGAGGTTTCAGGGGAAACCAACATACGCTGAGGCCAGATGGGGGTTTCTCAGGTTGGCATGTGATTTTAGAGCACACCTGGCGCTGTTCCCTGATGGACGACTCAAAAGGAGCCTCAAGCGTCAAGGCAGCAAGACCGGGCCGTCTCTCAATCACGGAACACCGCACAAATGCAAAGCAAGAAGAGTTTCTTGACGGAGCAGACCAGGCACATTGACGTACTGTACGCACCTGGAGTAATAAATCTTTAGCGTGGCCGGTCCTTCTTACAGGTTGATTCAACTCAGCACATTACATAATACTGTGTTAACTGTTGTTAGTCACCAGATAGTGTCATGTCGTTCTGCGCTGCCGGCGGCCTTGCAGCAGCAAGTCCGGCCGATGCCGCGCCTAACAGGCCACTTGCTCAGTGTTTCACCAAGTGGAAGAGCAGAAGGTGACGGATGTTCTTATGTATTTGTATGACACAAGCAGAGGCATATAGGCACCATGGGAAGCTCTAGTAGTATGCTGGCGAAGGACTGACTTTACACGAGTAACAGAGCGTTGATTTTGACTTGTTATTCTCGGCAACCCTTACAGGAAGCCTTGAATTTCAAGGAGCGTTGACTGTTCTTTTTGTCTGGGAAGAATGAATGCAAAAGCAGGTTTAAAAGCTTCATTTCGACAAATCTGGTGGCGGTGAGCCAGCACTACTCTTTGCTTTTACCTCACTTGCCTTCTTTTGGTCCAGTTTCTGAACGGATCTCTAGTGCCTTCCAGAGACTTGGTGGCAGTGTTAAGTTTCTTTTAACCGTCAAGCATCTTGCAGGTTGCATTGTTATCAGTCACTTGGAGCATCGGCTTAAGTGTTTTTACCTTTGCGGTGTCTCTACCTTGATCATTGGTTTGCTCCTAGGTCTGTCTTGCTGCCCTCCTAGCTGTTGCTTAGAGGTTGCTAGCTCAAGAAAAAGCCAGCCCTGCGTCTAATGCGTAAGGCTTGCCACGCCAAATCCAGAAGTAGGGTACAGAGTCACTCAACTGTTATTGAATCCTGAGTGTTTACGACTCGAATAAATAATGATTTGCTGACATTTCCTGTAATGAGCTGAACGTATTGTGTATCGATCTGCCACGATCTTTGTCACCTGTTTATTCCATCATCGTATTTTTCACTTGAGCGTTCACTAATCGAATGTTGCTGATGGGGTAGGAATAGCATGCCACACTGTATCCGCTGCTTCTTATGATACCTGCCATCAAATTGAGCTCTTTGAAAAGGCCTCGTTTCTCTTTGGTCTCACTTACCTACTTCGCTCCTGCTCAAAATTATCCATCAACATCAACCATGCCATCTGTTGAGGTAAACACCATCCACACCTATCTATGCTCTTGCTACTGCACCCCTTCCTGTCGGCACAAAACCAAACACTCAACCTCTCATCTACACGGTTGATTCTCCATCTACATCTCTTACTTTATCTTCCCACTGACTTCCAGATGGCTCCTACCAAAGCTCAGCAGATTGAGCGCCTCATCCAGGCCTTTGGCGACAAAATCAGTTTCGAAGAAGGTCCCCTCCAAGAAGTCGAAGAGACCTCCGAGACAATCGTCCTAGACCCTCTCGCTCTAGACCGTCGGATTGCCGCCGAGAAAGCCGCCATCCAAGGCAAGTCTATCACCCAGCCAGCTTTCTCCAAAGCGACTCCTCACTACGTCGGACCGCCCCTCCAGCCATCCAAGTCCGAAAAGTTGGCGCCTGACGACTTCAATGCCCTCATTTCGCAGGATTTTCCAGAGTTCAAAAACATGAAGGCCGGCGACCTCTCCGAGGAAGGCATGGCTTTCGTTTCTTGGGATCTAATCCAGAGATACCCGTCAAACTTCATCGGCAAGACCAACCGCCCTAAGGCGAGTTCCATGATGGGCTGCGGAAGTTTCTCAGTTAACACATCTTACAGGCCCAGCCCTTCTTTGACGATATGACCGAGGAGCAGACCTGGGACTTGTACGCTTGCCCACCCAGCTCCAACGAGGCGCCTCTCAGAATCCCGCGCTAACATCTGTCCAGCTTCTATGTTTACCATCCTCAGGCCTTGGACAAGATGCCCTACATCTTCGTCCCGACCAAGCAGTTCCAGCACTTCCTAGACGTGGTCAACGCCTCGATCCAGACGAGGCTCACAATCCCCCTCGGTAAGCCCAGCGAGATGTTCTACATCACCTTTGGCTCAAGCTGTACCATCCGCCCTAAGTACATCGCCCGCTCGGCCTCGCACAACGAGTACCGTGCTCTTCGCGACGCGATCCCGCCCCCAGAGAAGGATGATGCCTGTGCCGACGCCACCGCCTTGGGCAAGGAGATGCTCCTGTCCCTCCTCAACATGCACAACAACTACAGGGGTACAAAGACCAAGGGCAAGAAGAAGCAGCTGAAGGCTCAAAACCGCGACGAGTCGCTCTACGACGCGCAGCTATACCTCGGCCTCCGCCCCAGAGCGAGCGAAATCGCCGAGAAGGATAGGGAGGTCGCACTGGACAAGCCGGTACGCCATGCCCAGGACCAAAACGTCGTGTTTGTGTGTATCGATATTGAGGTCGCTGAGGAACACCACGGTACCGTTCTCGAAATCGGATTGTCGATCTTGGACACCAAGGACATTGCCGACGTCCCGCCTGATGAGAATGGTCGCAACTGGGTCCCTTTCATCAAAAACCGTCACCAGATCACCGATGAGCATCGTCACATCCGCAACCGCAAGTACATCGAGGGCTGCCCCGAGCTCTTCAACTTTGGGTAAGGTTTCGAAATAGGAGATGTGCAAGCGTAGGCTAACAGTACGTAGTAAGAGTGAGTATCTCAAGCTCAGCGACCTCGGCCCCTCGGTCATTGCTGCCATCAATGACCTCTCTGTCGCTGGCCAAGAGGGCGTCGCCGAACCGGACAAGCGCTTCCGTAACATCGTCCTTCTCGGCCACGACCTCCGTTCCGATCTCGGCTACCTGGAGAGGATGGGCGTCGAGCTGTGGAGTGTCGGCGGCGTCATGAGCCGCACCCTCGACACCAAGGATATGCACCAGGCCTGGCGCCAGGAGATGCAGGGCCGCAGTCTGGCTATGGTGCTCACTGACTTGGGCATCTCGCACAGCAACCTCCACAACGCTGGCAACGATGCGGCCTACACCATGCAGGCGATGCTTGGTTTGGCGGTTGCGGCGAGAGTTGGGAAAGGCCAGAAGAACCGGGACATCGGCACTGAGGAGCATTTGAATGATGCTTGAAAAACGGGTTCTTACGCAGATGCTACGTGGCACCCAATGATGCATAGAAGAAGCAGATGAAGGATCATAGCAGGCAGTACACATTCGATTGAGACCCGTAATTGATACCCCTGGTTTAGATAAACAAACGCCCGCTTTGTAGCCCATCATTTTGATTTCAGAAACTGCGACCAAGTTAGTGATGGAGTATCACATATTATTGCGGACCATATAACAAACCTCATCAGCCTGCTCACTCGTGACATCTGACACCTCAGACGTCGCCTGATCAATAAGACCCAGCCTTGACGTCCGGATTTTCCACCACATCTCGCGCCGATCGCCGCCCAGCTCTCCAGAGAGCATCTTGCCCTTGAGGTCTTTGATAGTCTCGTTGTACACTCCCGGCTCCTCGAGGTCGACGAGGCCGCTGCGCAGGACGCTGAGGTTCTCGGCGGCGCGGGCGTAGTTTGCGTCGCCGAAGCTGTCGGCGACGAGCCGCGCGACGATGTCGCCCATCTGGCGCGCGGCGTCGCGGATCGCGTCGACCTCCTCCGCGACGGCGAGGGCGCGCTTGAACTCGGGAATAGCGTTCTCCGCCGAGATTTTGGGGCGTTTGGGTTGCGTGCCGAGGAGGGCATCGATGTCGAGGCCCGATAGCGGTTTCGAGCTTTCGTACTTGCGTTTGCCTTTTGCTTTCGGGGGGACTGACGGGGTTTTTGCATGTTAGCGGGAGAGTTCTGCGTAAGGGAGAGGAGGGAGCCAGGGTTAGTTGCTTTACCTTTCTTGACTTGTGCTGCTGAGACGAGGGCTTCGACTTGGGGTTTGGACTTCTCGACGAGGCCCTCGGGTGGTGCGGCGTAGCGGACGAGTATTGAGGGGACGGGGTCGATGGGGCCATCGGGGTTGACTGCTCTTTGGCGAATTGCCTGGTTGATTCTGTGGATGATGGGGTTGTAGGTATCGTCGATGGCGGCATACTCCGATGGGTTCCTATGCGTTTGTCAGTGACGTGATCTGCATTCCGCATATGAGGATTGCTTCACCCTTCATCATCGACATCAAAAGTGCCCAAGTCCATGGAATCGACATAATCGCTCATCGCATCTGTAAGCTCGTCACCGGGCAGCAGGCGGTGGTTCGTCGTGATCTTCTGCCCGCTGACGGTGATGACACGGTCGAGGGGCGGGAACTGGTACCCGCGCACGTCTTCCGCGAAGGGGAGGGGCACGTCGTAGAGGCATTCCATGTCCGGCTCGATGCGCGGGGCGAGGAGAACTAGGACGGGGTCCTTCTTGTCCTTGACCACGAGACGGGCGACGGCGTAGGACTCGAGCTCGTAGAGAGCGTGGATGAGAGAGGAGAGGGCGAGCTGTGACTTTTCGTCAAACTTGCGGCCGACTGTCATGCAGGTTTCGCCCATGTTGAGGAACGGTTCATACTAGACCCGAGTGAGTAAAAGGGGGTACCCACGGCAAGGGAGATAATCGTACCTTTTCACAGGGGATGAATCCGATGATGCTGAAGCTCTTGACAGTCTCGAGCTTGGTGACGTTCCATTCGGACTCACTAATAGCCACCGCCGTCCGGCCGTACTCGTAGCCCTTGGCCAGCGACTCGAACTCGACGTCGCGCTTGCCGCCCGGCGCGTCGGGATCGTTGATCTTGTACGTCCGCGCGGACTTGACCGCGGCGAAGCCCGAAGTCGACTCGACGCCCTCCATTGGGCCGCCTTCGAGGGTCTGCGTCGACTGCGACGCGGCACCCTGCCCCTCCGCCGACACAACGACCGTGGAGGCCGTCGGTGGCTTGGCCTGCTTGGTCTTGAAGTAGCGCTCGACGTTGATGACGACGGGCGTGGGCGGGATTTTGAGTTCCGGGGGCGGGTCGGCGAGGCCGAGGGTCAGCGGCCCGTCGTAGGTTTTGTAAGGCCTGACGGGCTTGAGGCGCGGGGTATCGAGCTCGTCAATGGCCTCTGCGATGGTTGCGAACTGGGCATTGTCGCATTTCGATACGAAGTCTCTGAGGATCCCCTCGTTTTTTTTCTGAAGAGGGTGTTAGTCGCGTAGACTGAGTAGTCGGGAATGATCACAGACTTTGATCGATGGTTTGTCTTCTTCCTTAAAGCCGTACTCCGCATCGTCAAAGTCCACGCCCCTGCACGTATTAGTGAGCGGTCTCTACCGATGGTCTTCCAGGCTTACAAAACAATCAACTCGATCCCGTCGTGGTTGATTTTCTTCGCGATGGAGTCGACATCATCACCATCGATCGGAGCCAAACCGTCAGTAACAAGGTAGATGCGCCGCTTATACTTGTGCTTCTTGGTGAAGGTCTCAATCATGTCCACAGCGAGCACCACCGCTGAGACTGCATCACCGGTCTCCGTGTCGCTCGGCTTGACCACTTCTTTGAGCTCCCTCAGCGACGTCATGGTCATAGGGCCAAGCTCCTGCAGGACGGAGATGTTCTCGTACCCTTCTTCGTCCTGCATCGCGTTCCGCGTCTCATCCGTCTTGAGACCGATGACGCCGACGGTCCACGTCTTGCGCGAGGCCGCGACCGTGGTCGAGATCTTGTCCCAGACATAGCGCATACTCCAGTCCAGATCCGGCTCGGCACGGCCGTTGTGGCAGTCGGCCATGGACGAGCCGAGGTCCACAATGTAGACTGACGCCTCCTTGTCGGCCATTGTGGGCAGGTTGATGAGGTGCAGTGCTTTGGCGACTTCAATAGAGATTAGGCATTGGATTTTCGAGGTCTTAGAAGTTGATCCAAGTGACCCAGAAGGAGATCTGGGTATTAATGAAGGTCGCTGTGACGGCGAGCGGGACTTGGACCTGGACCCCGGCTTAGTTTAGGCAGATGAGGTCCATCGAGCTCTAGGCTACTGCGCGACCTAGTATCGCGTCGAGTTCCAGCTCAGTGATTGTCGTCGCGCGATCACGTGACGGCAGCGATAAGGGAACCGGTGAAATCAGCATCTTCGGTTTCGAGGGACTCGATTGGGTCACACCCTTGCTCAGATCTCCTAAAAAATCCAGACCATACGAGTGACTACTGGACGAGGGATTGAACGGTGGGAAGCAAACTGCTGGAAACCTAGAGCATTGTGCCAAAACTCTGGGCGAAAGACCTATGAGCAAGGTCTCCTAGATAAAGTAGCCTCAAGCGCTGTCGACTGCCACTAGGATGGAGCTATGCTGAGGTGACCTCATACATTTTTACCGGACCCCTGTCTCCTCCCCCCAGCGGCTCGTTCCAAATGGCACCTCATCATTCTGCAGATCTCCAACGCAACCTCGCAGCGTTCTTTCAACTTCAACTCCAATCCAAAGAGTAGCTAGCATCGTCAAATTACCTTGCAAACATTCACAATCGCCCATCATGCCTGACTCCATCATCTTCTCCCCTGGGCCGTACCACATCATTTCGTAAGCCGTACCCCATGAAGTAACGCGACCTCAGATCGTGCATCCTTGATACCTAACGTCCTCGGCTCAGTTATGGCGCCCTCCTGGGAACGACATTCTTCCATGTAAGCCGCCATGGGGTGCAAGAATGACCTTCATTCAACACCCGGCATGACATGACATGACTGACGCACCCTCACAAAAGTCTTTCGTGAATGGCATCACCATGTTCCGCGTCCTCGAGCGGCCCGCCTTCTCCGCCGCCCAGAACGCCCTCTTCCCCGTCTACTTCACCATCCAGACGGCGCTCCCCGCCGTCCTCGCCCTGACGTACCCGGGCAGCCGTAGCCTCCTGGGCGAGCATGCCGGCAGCATCAGCGGCCTGCTCCAGGAGTCCAACCGCTACAGCGCGCTGCTGCCCATCGCCACCATGTTCGTCACCGGCCTCGTCAACCTCGTCGTCGTCCTGCCCAAGACCGTGACCGTCATGAAGGCCAGATATGCCCAAGGTATGCAACGAACGACGCTCAGTGGAGCCAACGCACGGATGGACAAGACTGACAGCGGACAACAGAGAGGAAGGACGGGAAGAAGAGCTACGACCCCGCGCCGCACTCGCAGGAGATGCAGGCCCTCAACAAGTCGTTTGGTAAGCTGCACGGCATCTCCACCCTCATCAACCTCGCCGGTTTCATCGCCATGATCCAATACGGCTTCTCGCTGGCCGCGCGCCTCGACTAGAAAGTCAGCTTCATGTACAACATTGTAAGGGAACGGTTCAGACAAATTGAATTGTTGAAGTTGGTCGAAACCATGTATTAGGATCTGCTCATAGCAACATATGTACAGGTTGGCAGGCCACTGTAAGAAAGAAAAGAAAAAAAGGCAACTTCATCAGAAATCCTCCCATTCCCGTTTTTTGCAATGATTGAGCGACAAGAACCATGCTCAACCTCAAATGAAACGCCGTTTCCCCCCCTCCCTCTGAGTCAATGGCATTGCTCTCCGTGCGCTACTGATGCGCCGAAACATTTCTGCCGTCCGACGCCTCTGTCTTTCTGTCTCGGACCGTTCGGATGCTCTTCCCCGTTCCTTAATCCGATCTAAGCTGGGTATCGTCTTCGACTGGCACCTGGTGGCCGACGCGAGTCCGTTCGCGTGCCGAACAGGCCGAGTGTCGAAGTTTACTGAAAATGCAGGAACATGGAAATGCAGGTGTCGCTGGTGGTACTTCGTGGGCGGTATTGTTGGTGTTGTAACCGTCGTCTTCGTCGATTTGCTCCAACACTAACCCATGGCTGTCCTCGATCGTCGCCTAGAAGTCGGTCTTGCGCGACGGAACCGGGGCCGTCTTGAAGGCCTCGCTAGCGGCGAACAGCTCCTTCTTGGCGTCTTCGAGGGCCTTGCGGCGCTGGGCCTTGAGCTTCTCCTCGTCGACGACCTGGACGGGTCTCTCGACAGCGAGGGCGCCTCTGACGGTCCAGCGGCCGGGCTTGCGGGCGAGGGCCTCCTCGACGTCGATGTCCTTGGTGGGCTTGGGGTACTCGCGGGAGAGAGGCGGCAGGGGGTTCTTGGTCTTGTGGGTAGTGACGGTGCCGCCAGGGGTCTCGACGGCAACGATGCGATCAGGGATCTCAACTGAGTTGCGAGACGAGTTGGTCGCCGAGCTCAGCGAGGAGGTGAAGTAGTCGGCCTGGGAGGAGGCATCGGTGGAAGCCGTAGCGGGCGTCTGGGTGGTGTGCGTGTGAGAAGCCATTCTGTTATCGTAGGACGGGAAAGAATGCAGGCTGAGCAGCTGCTCCTCGGTGAGTGTGACGGGGGCCATGGCTGCTATTAAAGTCGGTGTCGGAAATGGGCACGGGTGGTGGAGTCTAATATGATTTGGTGCTGCTGGTGCTTTTTTTTCGGTCCCAATATTGATGAGACGGTTGTTTTGGGCAGTGGGGAAAATCAAGATAGATAGTGTGCCGCGTGGGTAGGGAAGCGCCAGGTTACTCGGGGACGATTTTCTGACAGGTTTTCTGCGACGAGGATTTGCGTTGGTGGAGGAGGAGGAGGGGACAAGGTAGTAGGTAGGTATTAGTGCGAGGCAGACAGGGTAATGGAGAAAGGAAGGCAGCAAGGTGCGAGGCCGGGACCGTGTGGGTTGACGTCGTGTAGGTGGGTAGCGGAGAATTATTTTTTGGGTAATAATGCTTGATTTTCTCCTCGTAGGTAGGCCGTCGAGTAAACCTAGGTCGATCGTGACGAGGTTGAAAAAAGTCAAATAGCCGGTATTTATCTCGTGGCGGATGCTATGGAGGAGAAAGATACGTAGGTACTTTACGACTGTAGAGTCGGAGATGTGGCGAACGGGAAAGGAAGAGATTTTATAATGCCGTCGGGAGCAAACGACTGATTCCCTTTCTTATCTTGGGTTCGTGTCTCTTGCGGGCAGGAGCAACCGGACCGAAAGGGCAAGCGCGATGAAAAATCAAAGGACTCGGTGAATTGGCAATATTTGCCCGGGCAAGGTCCGTTGAGTCGGATCGGATTGGACTAGTGGGATTTATTTTTTGTGTGTTTGTTGTTTTGTTTGGCGGCCTTCTGCTTCACCTTGATGGACATCTATTTCTGACTTGGCTTCCCCGTTGTGTCTGAGCCAGCTTGTCTTTGCAAGCCATGTGCTAGGCCGGCCAGCCAGCCACCCTCTCCAACGTTCCAATCGCGGCGTCCCGTGCTGTACCCCCGGAAGAAGGTCCAGGTCCCTGGGCACGCTGGGGTGGGAAGAGAGTCACGGACAGTGTCATTTTCCTTCCTCGTTCTGCAATCCCCCCACGCTCATTCCCCAGGGTCTCTGCCTGTCGGTGAAACAAGCGAAAGCGGTGAGGCAGCCATTCACCTTCACCGCCGAAGGAATGAAGCGTGTACTGTAGTGTACTTACCCGCGGATGGCCGGTTCAGGTAAACTTACTCATTCAACAGCATAAACGGTAAGAGACGAGCCGCCTCGAGGCTCAGGGAGGGTGGTGGGATGGGATGAGATATGACGCCGTCGTCAGAGTTTGTAAGCGACAGTCGCGAACGGAGGAGCCGCGGGTCATCGACATGCGGATGCAGATGGAAATTCCACTGATTCTCAGGGACCTTCCAATCCCTTCGGGGATGGTGGGGGCCGCTAGTGTCCTTTTTTTTCCCTTCCAGGGTGCCGCTGATCGACACTCATGGTGCCCCTCCATCTGGCGGCCCCCCATTTTCTTTTGGACGCGGCCAAGGACGACATCCTGCTTGTGCCTTTCCCGGCTCATACGGAGATTTCGGGGCTTCGGCGGGGATCTCAGACATTCCCAGGTTAAAGATTGAGCACGAGCGATGCGATGCGTGATCTGCTAAAGGAGATCGGCACACGTCCAGCTGTCAGCTGTTCTGTTTTGTCATTGGCGCCGACGTTTCCATGGGTTATACGGACATGTCACTGGGGAAAAGCAAAAACAAAAAATAAAGAATAAAAAATAAAAACCCCAAGAAAGATAAGAAAGGCCGATTTGAAAAAATCGTTCTCGACGCCACCACCGGCCAGACCGTTCAACGACTCGTGTAAAATTACTGCCGTACGACAGGCTGACGTCATCTGCCTTGGTAATCAGCATTGCAGGACCGCCAACAGAGTCAGATAGCCCCGACCTGCGGTGAAGTGCAGTTGGATTTCTAATTAGAAAGAGAGCCTGTCGTCGTGGTCAACATCAAGAACGGAAGAAAGATGCTGACAAAAAGTGCCATGCAGGCCCGACAGGATGTAGAAACTCCGCACCCGGAGATGCGTGTTTGCTTAGTTCCTTCTTCCGCGCGGGGCCGCATGGCCGTGGCCTTTTATACCTCCCCCCCCCCCCGGGGATGCGCAATGGGATGGGTTGCAGGCCGTGCCCGTGTCTTACACCCCATTCATTCCGTTCGGATTGTGTGTTGTTGAACGGCGGCATAAACAGTGTGCTGTTGGTCCAGACGAAGGCGGCGTCGTGGCAGCCTGGCAAGAAGAAAAAAGTGAGGGGAAACAACGTGCCAAGGTGCGTTCCTCATCCTTTCTGGATCATGCATAGGTTTCACTTCTGTTGAATTGCTCCGTACGAGCGCGCCATGCCGGCGCCACTGCGCTGTCATGCGGGATGGGGATGTCTGATAAGAATGCGGGTTGGCCGCACCTTGCAGCCCTCGGAAGTCCGGTTTCGCTTGCCACGAGATGAGAATGAACCTCATGAAGCTGCGACTAAGATGGATGCGACTGACTTCTTCTTTCGTTTCTGTCTTGGGTTGCGCTGGATGGAATCCGGGGAAGCTTGGGGAAAAGAGGTGGGAGTTTGACTTGACTTGTTCCCCCCAGAAACCCTTTAATAAATCTCATCGTCTGTTCATTCCGCCCGCGACCCCAGACCGACCTGAATGTCCCCCACACCTCTTCCTCGATGGCACGTTTAGACACATGCCTAGCCCATTGCATACGAGCCAAAGAGCAAGATACGTGTCTCTGGTGTCTGGCCTTTCAACCAGGCCGAGACCGCACCGTCTCGGTCCATCTTCCCCCAGGTTTCAACAATCTCAAGGCCGCACCGCCAGCACCGACCCGCCCGCCCCGTAAGCCAGCCGCAACACACAAAGCACCGCCGCCGGCGTGCCTGACCAATCGGACGATGGCCGTCCGACCTCACTTCCCACTTCCGTCGTCATCCGCCCGCATCTGCACCCCTTGTCCCCCGCCTCCGAAACTCACTTCAGAACTGCTGCTGCAACTCATACCTACTGTCACAGAATTGTTGACCAAAAAAAAAAGACACCATAGCTCTGAAAAGTCACGATGTCTCAACAACAGCAGCCCAAATACCTCACCGACGACCCCCCCGCCATCCAAGAATTCCTCGACAAGTTTGACGTGAGCAGACAACCCCCGCCCCCCACCTCATTTGAGTCATTTTCACAACCCTTTTGAGGATCTCACGATCATTCGTGAGATATGAGATGCGCGATGCTAATAGCGAGGTGAACCTAGGTTTTTCTGATTGACTGCGATGGTAAACCTCATCCTCTCAAATCCGGCAGTGCCCAGTACTCTTCATCCAAACCCGGCTAACCACCATGGCGTCCCGCGACAGGCGTCCTCTGGTCCGGCGACCACCTCTTTGACGGCATCCGCGAGACCCTCGCCTTTCTTCGCTCAAGAGGTTGCTCACCCACCCCCATGATCTTACCCCCCATACCAGTAACCCCAAACTTCCCAACTCAAACTTTTGGTCGTGCTTGACGCTGCCCCCAACCCCCCTCCCTGTTCTCCGAGTTCTCATCATTTCCCCCAACCAACAGGCAAGCGCACCGTCTTCGTGACCAACAACTCGACAAAGTCCCGCCCAGACTACCACAAGAAGTTCGCCGCCCTCGACATCCCCTCCGAAGTCGAGGACATCTTCGGCTCCGCCTACTCCTCCGCCGTCTACGTCTCCCGCATCCTCGACCTGCCCGAAGGCAAGCGCAAGGTGTTCGTCATCGGCGAGGCCGGCATCGAGGCCGAGCTCCGCGCCGAAGGGGTCGACTTCATCGGCGGCACGGACCCGAACCTCCGCCGCGACATCACGCCCGAGGACTTCGCCGCCATCGCCGACGGCTCCGCGCTTGACCCCGAGGTCGGCGTCGTCCTCGCCGGCCTGGACTTCCACATCAACTACCTGAAGCTGTCGCTGGGCTACCAGTACCTCCGCCGCGGCGCTGTGTTCCTGGCTACCAACACGGACAGCACGCTGCCCATGTCGCACACCTTCTTCCCCGGCGCGGGTTCCATCTCGATCCCGCTCATCAACATGACGCAGCAGCAGCCCGTGGCCCTGGGGAAGCCGTCACAGGCCATGATGGACGCCGTCGAGGGCAAGTTCCAGCTCAACCGCGAGCGGACCTGCATGATTGGCGACCGTCTCGACACTGACATCAAGTTCGGCATCGAAGGGAAGCTGGGTGGCACGCTGGCCGTGTTGACGGGCGTGCACAAGAAGGAGGACTGGGAGAAGGAGGGCGCCGCAGCTGTGCCGGCTTACTACGTTGACAGCTTGGCCAGCTTGAAGCTCGATGCGTAAGAGGGGGTGGCAGTCGTTGGACATTAGGTTGAAAGAGTTTATGATTGCTATGATTACAGGCTCCGGATGCATAGATGAACTCCGTAACGACCTCATTAGAACTAGAAGGACCCCCTAGAAGTACACACGCATACTCTGACCGCATCTACGGAACGCCTCAATAGCCCCCTTTAAAGATATGCTAGATGACAGGCCTGAAAGTCTGTATAGAGCCGGGTCAATGGTTGACTAGTTTATTTATTCTTCTTGCTCTGTCTCTTGGCGAGTTCGCTCGTTCGGATAACCTTGGGCTGCGGCTTGCAGTACGGGAAAAGCGACTTGGGCATGAACATGCCGACCTGTTTCTGATACTCGCTGTACTCGGGGTACTTGCCAGAAGTGATGAGCTCGGTGAGCCACGTCGAGCCCTGGAACAGCATGATGAGGAAAGCGGAACCCGCAAACGTGTAGCTGTACAGAACCTTGGTCGCGTAGCAGCTCCACTGGTACAGCACGAACCAGATCATCTGCTCGGCGAAGAAGTTGGGGTGTCTGCTGTACGCCCAAAGGCCGTTCGTGACGAAGCCGCGGTCGAGGTCCTCCTGCGCCCAGCCTTGCGGCACCTTGGCGGTCTTCTTGTAGGAGGCCTTGGCGTTCTGGTAGTCCCACTGCTGGCCGTCGCTGATGAACTCGCTGAGGACGAGGCCGACCATGATGGAGAAGAAGGACCAGTCGGCGGCGGTGACCTCAGGCTCGAGGCGGCTGGCGAGGAGGAGGGAGTAGGCCGGCGCGGCGGAGAAGGCGAAGAGGAGGATGGACTGGATGAAGGAGATGAAGGTCACGTTGAAGAGGAAGAAGACCCAGCCGGGGACGTATTTACGGACGATTTCCCTGTCAGAGGGTGTTAGTCATGCCAGAGGGGTCGGTCACGGAGAGGGGGGGCATGCGTACCATCTGTAGTCTTCACTTCCGCGCTCGTAGCCTCCTTTGCGCCAGTAGTTGAAGGTCAACCGGACCTGCAGGAAACCTCTTGTTTAGTGACTGATCCCACGAGACAGGGGTCGGAGCACTTACGCTCCAGAGAGTGGTCGCGACACCGGCGAGAGCGACTCTTTGCGACGGCTCCCCGTTCAAGTACGCCCACGCAGCCGTGTGCAGGACGTACCAGTTTGGCAGCATGCTCCACAGGCGGTCGATCTGGGAGTAGTTCCTGTGATACTCGGACACGCCGAGGGTGACGACGGCGATGAGCAGGGAGAAGGCAAAGCCCGAGACGAGGGGGTTCGTCTCGAGATAGATCTGGGGAAGCGACTGCGGGCTCGCGGCAATCTTGCGCGGGAGGTCTAGGAACTGCGGGATGAAGGGCTCGACAACTTTGGCCCACTCGGAGCACTCCTCGAGGGAGTTGATTGAAGGCAGCGCCATTGTGTCGGTAATCTGCGCGGCTCGTTTGGTCCTGTTGAAAGAGAATGCAGCTATGATTGCGCTGCAAGTTAGTGGCTGGGGAGTCGCGATGGTTTGATTCAAAGGGTCTTGGTGGTTCAGTCGGAGCAGCTGTAAAGAAGGTGGTGCAAACAAAGCGCGTCATAGATCCGTAATTTGACCCCCCCGGGAGAGCTTAGGTCCCCGCAGCTGCTTCGGGCGTGGTGCAGGGGTCTTCGGGCACCTTGACCACCAACGGCCCGTCTTTCAAGAAGCCCCCGTTGCCAACCGGTTTCCTTCCACCCTCGAGCGAAACATAATGAGACCGTCATGGACGAAATCGACGGTTCGTGTCGTCAAGATCTCGGATCTGCGATCGTCGCAGATCCTCCTCGAAATTCTCCGACAATGAGATGCTGAGCTAGGCCGGTGGCTTACGTCAGTTTTGTCCCCTACTGCCGGTTGTGGTGGCAGCCGTCTGTGGGCGAGATCGCCAGTCGGCGACCCAGGCGTGTCCCCGGAGCTGGGAAGCACGGCGCGGCTCAGCGCTGCAGAGAAACTCCAATGAGCGCGGCAGCCCCGCTGTGGGGTTGCATCAGGCCGCTAGCGAGGGGCAGTTGGACCTCACCTCATGCAAAACTTCTCTCTTTGGTGTGAAAACGTCAAATTTTGTCACGTCGCGGCAGCACAGGGTCACGAATGAAGCCTGGAAGAGACGAGGTCCAGACTCTGGCCGTTGCAAGCTGAACTTGCTGCCCTGAACACATCTCGCATGCTATTGAAGTCTTGAAGTTTTTCGTGGCCAAAGGTCGACAAAAGAAGAGCTTGACGCGTTTGTTTCGTGAAGACGCGTCTCCCAGGCAGAACACTAGTTTACCGCATCATGCTCCTGCTCGTCCAACATAACACTCGTGGATGTATGTTCAGAACGTGCGAGCAAGCATAACAGCCTCCATTATACGCCATTCTACTCTCGTGAACTCCACGTCTTCCCTCTAAAGAGAGACCATGAAGGTGCTCTGTGTGGCAGAGAAGCCGTCCATCTCCAAAGCCGTTGCTGGACATTTGGCAGGACGAAACCCTGATGTTGTGAGTATCCCCGGCATACTCTTTGCGACATACCCGCATGAGACTGACCGCCCTCAGCACAACACGCGCTCTCAGTATATTAAGAACTACGGCTTCGACTTCGACTTTGGCGCACCATGGGGCCCCTGCAGCGTCACCATGACCGCCGTCCTTGGCCATCTCACGGGGCTCGAGTTCACCGACGAGAACAAGAACTGGTCCCATCCCCCTCCCGAGAGCTTGTTCACCGCACCAGTCGTAACCGTGGTGCCTCAGGTCAGAGACCACCGATTTGATCTCCCTGGCATGATACGGTTGCTGACCTTGCCTAGGACAAGAAGACTGTGGCCGAGAACATTGAACGCCAAGCTCGATACTGCCAACTCCTCGTCATCTGGACGGATTGCGATCGAGAGGGAGAACACATCGGAAAGGAGATTGTCAATGCCGCCAAGAAAGGCAACAACAGAATCACCGTCAAGCGCGCCACGTTCAGCAACATTGAGAGGGCGTATGTAAACCCCAAGCTGTATGTAACGACAAAGGTTCTAACCTAACCTAGGCATATCCTCACCGCCGCACGACGCTTGACAGACCTGGACCAAAAGCAGGTCGACGCTGTGGATGCTAGAATAGAGCTGGATCTTCGAATCGGTTATGCCTTCACCCGTTTCCTAACCATCAGCCTCCGACCCCTCGGCGGGCCTCTGCAGGAACGAACAATCAGCTACGGTAAACTTCTGCGTTATTGTTTTTTTACTTTCTTTTCCGCCTCATATCCTAACCGGTCATTTAGGCTCCTGTCAATTCCCGACCCTGGGCTTCGTCGTCGATCGATACTTCCGGGTACAAAACTTCGTACCTGAGCAGTTTTGGAGCATCAAGGTCATGCACTCTCGCGAGGGCAAGAAGGTCAACTTCAACTGGTCACGAAACCGACTCTTCGACCGGATGTCTGTTATCATCCTCTACGAGCGCTGTATCAAGGCGAAGAAGGCCAAGGTAACAAAAGTCCAAGAGAAGCCGACGAGGAAGTGGAAGCCCCTGCCCCTGACGACCGTCGAGCTTCAGAAAGCGGCAACCCGCCTCTTGCGCATGAGTGGCCAGCAAGCAATGACAGTCGCAGAAGGCCTCTACAACAAGGGTTTCATCAGCTACCCTAGAACCGAGACAGATCGCTTCGACAAAGGCATGGATCTGAAGGCACTGGTCAGGAAACAAACGGCCGACAACAGATGGGGAGAATACGCGCAGGGGCTCCTGGATGGCAACTTTCATCAACCGCGCGAGGGAAAACACGACGACAAGGCCCACCCGCCCATCCACCCCGTCACATACGCGGCACCTACGGTGCTCAACGCGGACGAGAAGCAGTTATACGAGTACGTCGTGCGACGGTTCCTAGCGTGCTGCTCGGAGGACGCCAAGGGCCTCGCAACAGACGTGGAAATCCTCTACGGCGAAGAGACGTTTAATGCTCGCGGGCTAGTCGTCCTGGAGCGCAACTACCTCGACGTGTTTGTCTACGAAAAATGGAACGACTCGGCGCAGCTCCCGCAGTTCACGCCGGGCGAGACCTTTCAGCCAACCGAGGCGATGATGACGGATGGCAAAACCAGCCCGCCTGGGTACCTCACGGAAGCCGATCTCATCGCCCTCATGGACGCCAACGGGATCGGCACAGACGCGACGATGGCAGAGCACATCCAGAAGATCCAAGACAGAGAATACGTCCAGCTAGCGGACGGGGGCCAACGTGGCCAGGATGGTGACAACGACGACGAGGATAACGCCCAGGACAGGCCTCCATCACCGCCAGCCAGAGGTGGCCGAGGCGGCCGCGGCAGTCGCGGCGGAAGGGGTGGCAGAGGGGGCCGCGGCGCATCGTCGGCGGGGCGGCGAGGTCTCAAGGTCTTCATCCCGACGCAACTCGGTGTGGCACTCATCACAGGGTTCGATCGCATGGAGTTCGAAACAAGCTTGGGCAAGCCCTTCTTGCGCAAGGAGATGGAGAACAAAATGAAGGCGATATGCGACGGGCGCATGACCAAGGACGCCGTCTTGCGGGAAAGTCTCGGTCAGTACCGGCAGGTATTCCGGGACTCGCAAGAGCGACTTAACGTACTCAAGGCGGTAAGTCGGGGTTCCATCGCCAACACGCCCACACGCGCTGACTTGGCCATTAGGCGTGTCGCGAATACATGGCGATTCGCGCGTAGCCTGTTGGCGATCCAGATAAGGGCTCACAGCCCTGGTGTTTTGCGAGACGTCCAGGTGTCGAAATGAAGTGGGATGATCCCAAACGACGTCGTCGCGGCAGCAATGGCTCCATTCGCACAAGGATCACGGGCCGAGGCTTTCTTATCAATCGTGTCCACCATCATCCAAACGTGGGTGTGACGACTGGCGCCATGGAAAGCGCCCCAAGTTCCGACGACCGGCGCCGTTGACCAGCTCAGGCTGCGCGACATATTCCTACGTCTCGAAACCAAGGCGGCCTGCTTTTGGGCACCAGCATGACGCCGGTCTTTGTCGACCGGCTGGTCGGGACTGCGCATGCGAGCGGAAGAGGTCGGGAAAGGCGCAGTCATGGGGTGGGGTGTGATGAACCCCGCCGCGACATCTTGGACGAGAAGCGGGGTGAGCGGCTACTGCAGCGAGTTGCAGTGGTGCCGCCGCGATGAGAGGAGGGGCAGCCCGGGCAGGAATCGGCCCAAAGGGCGGAGGATTACCCAGGGATCGCAGGCCGAGAAGTCGCGCGAGGAGGGGTCGCGGCGGCGGTCGAAAACCCACAGACTCCCGATGGGTGGGAGGAAAGAGAGGAAAATGGACTCAAGAAAGGGCAGCATCGGGAGAGGGGGGCGTCGTTGAAGCGCAGCGTAGAGCCCGAAGCCTCGACGATGCAGCATGGCACAACGTGGGGTTTCGTAAGTGGATGACTGACGAACACGGCTCACGATGGGCAAGCCTGATTCGACGACGACGCCATGGACACGACTGCCTCACCGTGGGCTGTAGCTGAGGGGGGGAACAGAAACAACGTGCCCACAACGACGAGACGTAGGTACCGGGAAGTACACACATCGGGGAACGGGCATTCTTCTTTGATTCTTCCCTGTGTTCGCGACGCATGGCCTTCAGGAACGAAGGTTGCTTGCCCTGTGGCTGTGGCGCCTCGCAAGAAGGGAGGGGGCTCCATCTGGGGCGGCGTGATACTTGCACGGTCGAAAGAGATGGTGGGACCAATCAGAGAAGACGCTGGGCGCAACGTGATGGTTGCGCTCGTCGGCGTGCGACGTGTAGGGTTTGCGCGAATTCATTCTGGGGGAGAGCCTGACTCTCTCTCTCTTGTGTATCGAAACGAATTTGCACTTTCAGGGCCCAGGGCGTGCTGCAGCCAGAGACGCCTTGAGGGAGAGAGGCATGGACGGGGTGCAGATGGTCAGGGGATACGGGCTGTTTGTTGGAACCCTACGGTATTCTCTCCATTTTGGCTTCCAAATGACAGTTCGGATCGACAGCGCGAGGTACCTCGAAATGACCCGAGGTACCGAACAGAACCCGCATCGTATCCCGATGCGGGATGCATGGCATATCAGCATATCACCTCAGCATGATGAGGAGGAGACGAAAGAGGAACGAGAGGGGGGTGGCATATGGACGAGGTGGTTGGTCAGGGCAGTGATAGTGGCAGTGTTAGTGAGAGAGGGGACGAAATCGGATCCGATGAGATATGATGATGATGAGGATTCGCCTTTTCGGTCGACGACAAGTGAGGCGGGAAAAATGGACGAATTCGACCGATGGGGTGCGGCGATTGCTGAAGAAGGTCGTCAGCTGGGCCGGCCATCGCGACAAGCGCAGGCGAAACTGAAGGTGGGAAACGAGAGGCACAGGTCTCACGCACACCAAATGCTCTTGGTTTGGGGCTACGGAATCCGGGGCAACAAGGACACTGGATGAGTGTGAGCCCAAGAGATGCGCCTCAGCCGGGCGGGGGGGCCTTTGTTCGTGGACGCCTATCACCTTATCGACGCCAGCGGCAACGTAGGCGACGCCGGTGTGGCTTATCTCACACGTTTCTGTTTTCCGCGCGCGCCTGTTGTTAAGGCTCTTGAAGGACAACCCACCCACCCGGCGCAAGACGGATGGATACCTGATCAGTGGCATTTCGCGTTACAGTGCAATATTGCACGTCTTGGGTGTCCGGTATTTTTTGTGTATCTGCTGTGGAGAGGGCGAGAGGGTAGGGCGAGATATCACGGTGGAGTTATTGGCGGGAGAGCTGCGGCGGGTGAGGGAGGTTTGAGTACCGCGAGATACCCGGTGGCTACGTACTTGTCAACGGCGCAAACTCAATAAGGCGATGGGAGTCCCAGACCAAAGAGCAGCTGATTGTTAGGGGCACGCCTCTCGTGGGGTGAGTGGGTTGTCTTCGGTTTTGAGGTGTGCGTGCTTGGACTGTTGGTGGGCTATGGCCTTGGCCGAGTAGCCAGGCACGGGATCTCAGCTGAGCTGAAGGTAGCTAGGTATTGGATGCTGGATGGGACAAGGCAAGGTCCAGGTGTCATTACAGCCGTGTTAGAGAAGCGCGTCGCAACGCAACGCGCTTGACATGGGCGTCCATAATGTTATGTATCTTGTTGTCCGTCTTTTGCGACGAGGAAGGACACGTCGCGACTTTTGCTAGTGGTGGAAGTGTCTAGCCAAACTAGACTCGCAGTGGCATTGGAGTCTCGTCTCCTTCTCTTCTTACTCTGGTTTGATTCCTTGGTTTTGACGCATGTTAGGGGGGACCAGTAATGGACCATGACGAACGAGTCCTTTCACACGCTGAGGTTGTCTTAGACATTCCAAGTCTCGATCGGCCCGTGGGACATGATACCTTCCATGGAAGGAAAAGAGGGGAACGAGACACATGAAGAAAGGCAGGAACAGAGAATACAGTACGTAGTTGACCTCAGCCGTGTCTGTCAGAGTGACTTTTGTTTCCTTGGAGGAGATTGCAGTGGTCCGGACGGCCGGTTCACTTACACGCGCGCGCGCGCCCCCCTGTTTTTTTGTTCGCTTGCCGTCCGTTTGATGGGCGTCGTCGGTGTTGGTAGCCATGGTGGTGGACATTTCGTTCTTTTCTTATTCTATCATTGCTTCCATTCCCTAAAGAAAGGGGGTTGAAGGCCTGTTCATGGTCAAGGGTTGAGAAGGAATTCTCAATCTCGCCAAAGGGCAGATTTTTTTTTTCTTCATCCCCGTCTCGAACGTCCGTGTTGATCAAGGCGCGGGAATGAGATTTGACCTTGTTTTTTATTTTATTTCTTTGGGAATTTTGCATCGTCAAAAATCAGTAGAGGAGTTGTTCGGTGCGCCGTGCGGTGTTAAAAGGTCTCGTTTGCCCTTGTTGTTTTGACCAGGGGGCATTCCCAGGCCCCAGGTCACGGCGCCGCTGGTTGCTGGGAGAGGCTGGAGTTTGCGATTGATGACGACACCTGTCGCATTCTCCAGCGCAGGAGGTACTTTGAGAGAGCCCGTCCGTCCGTCCGTCCGTCCGTCCGTCTAGTGTTTCCGCGCTCGCAGCAACGGCATTGACAGCGGCGCAAGAGCTCTCCACTGAAGCAAAGCGATGCCGCTTGTCTGCTGTCGTCGAACAGTCCATGCTTGCTGCTTGCTTGCTCCAGTAGACCGGTCCCGTGGTCGCGTCTCCCAGCGGCCGGCGGAAACCCGGATATGGGTGGACATGGGTGGACATGGGATATGGGACATGGGGAAGATTGACCGGGGAGCATTAGAATAGCAGGGGCTTCGGGAACAAGGAGAGGCGTGGGCCCCGACAAAAGGAAGCGGGTTCGGCGGGTACAGGCATGAAGCAACTTTAGTACAAAGGGCACGATAGCGATAAAAAAATGTTGGTGTGCGTGAGGGAGGGGATCACGATTGGGGTTTTTGAACCCTATCTTTGATCACGAATGTGTATAGTAAGGGGTAACACGACCACCATTCAAGGGACCACGAGGGAGGGCCAAGGAGAGTTCAAATGCCATGAGTCGAAGTCGTGTTATCGATGGTGGGCCTGTAGGGGGTGATGAGTCTTCGGGAGTGGGATGGGACAAACGAAAATGGAAACAGGGCAAGGGCATGGGATTTGGAAATCAAAGTTTCATGGCCCCAAGAGGCCGCTCGACAAATTGGTAAGCTTTCTGGTAATGAGGTCGTGAACGCTGTTGCCAAGGCCAAGGTTTCGACTTTTGCCGTTCGAATGACTTGTTGAGGCGGGCGCCGTAGTTTGACGCGCATCATCGAAAGTGTCCCTCCTTGGCTCCGTAGAGAAAGGGACGAACGGGCGGTTTAGAGTGCGGTGGTTGTAGTTGGGAGTTTCGTCGACATTTGATGCTCGGCAGGGAGCCTTGCCGCAAGATACGGGCTTGCTGCAAGTTTGTCACTCCCCCAAGGGACCTCCTTTCTGTGCGATACGGTGCCAGGTTCCAAGGCCGCCCTTTCGTGTGGTTTCTCTATCCATCTATCACGACCGAGAGAGGGCCTGGTCTGGACATTGAGTTGGATACCGATGGAGTCACCTTGTCTTCGCTATGGGCTTCTGGGCTTCTGGGCTTGCCGGGGGATCATATTGTGGGTTTTGGACTGCAATTCCGGAAGGCCACGGGTGTTGTTCCCCCCTCGTAACCCATGTTCTCTTTTGGATACCGGCCGCCGGTTGACCCTATCGGCAGTCCGGGGAAGGCAACGAGTGGGCACTTCGTTTCAGTAGCTTCGGGTTCGGCATGGGGGACGAGGGAAGAGAACGACGACACATAGGACGTCTGATGGGTCCACCATGGACTGTCGCGGACGACGCGAATCATCATAGATTCTAGGCCTTTGGTTCTTAGTTGCGGTGAATCTACTGTATCTGTATCTCGAGGTGTCGGTCTGCAAAATGGAGAGCGGTGGCCGGTCAGCGGTAAGCAAAAAGCTTGGGAAAACGGCTCTGGAGCCCACTCTAGCTCCGTTGATGTGGATTGTTTGGAGGTTATGGGACGGGGGGGCCTGTGAGTTGCGGTGGTGGGTTTTTGATGTAGTTTGCGGGTTGTCGTGTGTGTTGTCGAAGTTGGGCCCATTTTTACCTCTTTTGTACCTTCATCAAAGAGAAGCAATCAATCAAGCAGAGAGGAGGTCAAAGGGTAGGTTGCAGAGTCTATGGTGAGCTGCACTGCGTGTCTCCCTTCCCTTACCCAACCGAAGGGCACATCAAGGTAGCAGTAGCCCGGGGATCAAAGACGACATCGGACCGAGGGTTGGTGACACAGATGCTGAAGATACGTCACAAGCAAGGCATGTGGTTGAGAGGCAAAAGAGTATAATCAATTCTGCTTGTCATCATCGTCCGGAACAAACTGGAATCCAAGCAGAGGAAGAGAAGCGACAAGAGCACAGTTTTTCTTCCCGTCACTAGCCACACTGTGTACAAGAGGACCAGCCAGCAGTTTCCCTCTCTGACAAGTGGAGGCAAAATCCACAGGCAACACTGAACAGGGTGAGGTGAAGTAAGGTGTGTGTGGGAAAGTGCCAGGATAAAGACACGTCCCCTTCCTCCCCTTCCTCGCACTCGACGCAGTACGTACCTCCCACTCTCATTCTCCGACTCCTTTTTTGGTGTCGGTGCAGGGAAATAGCCACTTTCTTGACCAGCCACACACAGCTCCTCTCTCTTACACACACACACACACACATTTGCCATCAGTCACCACCACCTAGCGACCAACACTTCGACACCCGTGGCCAACCCGCACGCCCAGGGCGCGCCAGTCTTGCTCTCTAGCCTTGGTCATGCCATGCCATGCCATGCCCATCCATTGCCTTCCCTCTCCTTCGCTCCGTCGCCTTTCCTGCGTGACGGCGGCGCTCTTTGTCGGCTGCTGCTGCTGTGGTTTGGCTGGTTCGGGGTGAAGTGCGTGCGTGCGTTCTGGCCGGCCAGGGCCTGGGCTTGCGTCTCTGCCGCTGCTGCCAGGGAAAAAGGGCCAAGCAGCACCGCAACGTCTGGCGTACAGAGTACAGGACCGACCTTGATTGACGTATCTCCCGCTCTTTCATCGTGGTGCTCCATCTGATCCATCTGGGGGGAGAGGACCAAGTAGGCTAGAAACAGAAAGAGAGAGAGAGCGAGGTACATGGGTGTACCGCATTTTCCGGCGGATACCTTGGATCCTGGGTTGCATCCGTCCGGTGCCGTGGGTACCTCCAGTGGCTTTGTGGCTCCCCCTCACCCCCCGGCCACTGGCTTTCGACGTGCCTCAGGTCTTGCGATGTATCTCTTGTATCTCTTGTATCGCTTGTACCTTTTCTTTCCTCACCTCAACATGCCCTGCCCTGCTGCTGCTGGTGCTCTGGGCGTGGTGCTTGCTCAAAGAAGGTGTATGTAGAAAGGCGTGTGTTGTGTGTGTGTCGCTCTCAGTCATTCAGTCAGTTGGTGGTGAGTCTTGTCTGTCACTCCCAATCCCATCCCATCTCCGTATCCGTCCACGTCCCTTTTACTTTAGCCCTGGCCGTCGCACTTCCCGGCCCTCCCTTTCCCTTCTTCTTCTTCTTTTTCTTCTTCAACGCAAATATAACATCACCAAGATACCACACACGAATACTGACGAGATTCTCTTGTCACAGTCACGATAATCGCAACAGCCACAGCTCTGCCAGCCTGATCTGCCAACCCGTCATTAGCCGACCCCCGTCGAACTGAGCCTACCCGCACAGTTCCACACTTGCATCGCATCCCTTCCGCTTCTAGCAGTACGTCAACAGTGTGCCCCGGGTGACTCAACACCACAACCCCAAACATCACTACCATTTCTCCCCTTCGTCGTGGGATATCCTCCCCAAACCTCCCCTCTCCGGTCGTCATCGCTTGCATCGCTGCCCTACAACAAGGAACTTCACTAACGGTCGCTTTCCGCGTATAGACACGTCTAGAAGCTCAAGACACGTCTAACCGACATCATGGCGACTATGGCAGCTGCTGCTCGCGATATCCACCAGGCCTCCAACTTGAGCCGAGACAACTTAGCTGTTGTAGCGGCTCGGAGTGTCCCTGCGACGACTGTGACACGATCTCAAGCCCTCCCCACTCCTCCCAACTCCATCTCCCCCGCCCTGCCGCCTCACGGTCTCAAGGCCCAGCTCCAGAAGGCCAAGCTCGAGCCCATCGACTCGGACTTGGACTTGCACGACGACCCCAGTGGTCTCAGGCGCGAAGCCTCGCGGTCGCCCTCGTACGACGCCACCGGTGCTATCAGCACCACTTTGCTGGCCAAGCACCACCTCCCCGAGATCCTCCTCAACCACGGCCCTCTGGCCATCCGCCACATTATGGGCTACCTGACAACGTCGGTGCCGGGCTTCGCTGGAATTCCTCCGACTAAGGCACGCCGCTTGGTGGTGGGAGCTTTGGAGGGTCGCGGAGCTGAGGGTGGCGGTCCGGACGGTGATGTGGAGTTCGAGAAGGTGGGTTGGGGACGATGGGATGCCCGACGACGCGGCCAGCCTCCGCGAGGGTCTTCACCCCCCACTGACTACCGATCCGGCATCCCCATTAACAAGAGCGGCGGACGCGGCGTCGACAGGTCTCGCCTGAACCTTGCCTCCTCCAGCGCCGGCGATTCGATCGTCTTCTCCCACGACGATCGTGATGCCATGATGATGGAAAACGAAGCGGACAAGATGTCCCTGGATGGCTCAGCCTCCGCCTCGTGCTCTGAGGCTCCGGACGATGACGACATTGCCATGGACGATGACCCCGAGGATGCCACCGACGACGAGGACTGGGCCGCTGTGGGAGCCGCAGCTCTTCGTGCCGAGTCCTACAATACCGCCGGAGCGACCGCTCAGTCTGCCGGACGCAGCTTCCTCGGCATGCGCACCGTCTCCACGGGTATGGCACGCTCCCATCAACCTTTGCCTTTCGACTTCTCAGCGCTCGGGGCCCCGTCTGATGCACAAGAGCGTGAGGCGGTGGAGGCTCTCCTGCGACTGGGTTCTGTATAATACCACTTTTGCATAGCACGGCGTTGCGGATGGAGATTGCGCTGTGCGGTCGGTCTGTTTGACTGATGAGAAAGCATCTCTATTTTGTTTTCCTTGGGTTGGGACTGTTTGGCTGGGTTGGCCGAGCCAAGGATACCGTGTCATGACCTCACTGGTTGGGCCGGCGCGCCCTAGATCACACCTCACCACTCTCTGGCCCGCCATGAGACGGTGGTTCTACATTTCATGGGTTCGGCGTCCTGGCATTTGGAACGACAACCAATGCCCTCGCGCGAAGGGCAGTCATTGTGGCATTGGGCACCACTTTGCATTACGATCATGGCTCTATTGGAGGATACCACGACACTTTATTTGTCGAAATCATTTCAACACACCACAACTAGGCCAACTGGCCATCTCAAGACGGTCATACCCCGTCCTTCTGTCAACTGTATCACATCGCAGCTTGATGCAAATTAGACACCGGACACGGCATCGCCACAAAGTTCGCAGTCTCTGCCTCTGCAAGCAGCGATGGCTATGGGTACCGAGACTTTCAGCGAGGGTTTCGACAACAGGTTGGAATGGGCTGGCCTGACAACACTGCACCCCCTCACACACTTCGATTCTCTCCCATTCATGCGTATACCACATTTTGCACATACCCCATTTGTTTTTTGTTACACATCTGCATCTCTCCACTTCAACACGCCGTGGAGGACCAAACACATTTAGGCTGGCGAGCTTCACCTCGTCAGCCATCACGCCATGCGCTTCTTTTGCGCGCTTCTGATCACCTATTTAATCACCTTGGGAGTTGATGCGGGAGACATTATGGATATCGGTGTCATCAAGGCACCGAATAAGAAAACGACACATCATATTTTGTGTTTGCGAAGTGGGTGAGTCAGTCGCAGCTTGGGCTGTTTGGCAACTCTCGCGGAGGACAGGACGCGCATTAGTAGAAAACCGGTGATGCTTGGCTCGCTGATATTGCCATTATCGATCGGCTAGAGAGCACTGTGTCTTTTGGGACACGAGGACGAGCAGTGGAATTGAAAAATTCCAAAAGAGAAACAAAGCCTTCCATCTTATTCTTGGTGAACGGCGGATCTGGGTATTCCGGGCTTACGGGCAGCTAGGTTTAGCACTCTTGAGAATGGAACTCGTGACTGTTTCGTCCCATCACTATGGTGCCTCCTCGTCTAGCGTGACATATGGCGTTCATGCTCGAGTGACGTCACCTGATGCCGAGGTTCATGCTAATCGAGGCAGCATAAAGTCACGGCGTCAGTTGAAGGCTGCGACCGACGGGCAAGAGGTTACTCTGGTTGATGACGAGGTGTCTGGTTTATAACCGTTCAGTTATTGGACGAAATAGTGCGCCTCTTTGAAGCCTCTTGCATGGGCTAACTAATGGTGGTTCAAGGCGGCAAGCAAAGATCTGGCCACCCATCTAAAGGAAGCGTGTAAGACGAGGGTGCTTACTGCTGGGCACTGGACGTTTTACCTGGTGTTAATTCCAACTTGACAAGTGCGCCCTGCTTGGAATAAACCGAGAATGAGGAATGACACTGAGAGAGTCTAGACATGTGGCTAGGAGAAGTGTTCTCTTAGAGCAGGGCTGCATGCGTGTCAGTATGGCGTTGTGACAGCAGAAGAGCCGGTACGTGGGCTCAGCAGGCTAACCTGGGAATCGCATCGTCGAATTTCATCTGCAGAAAGTCCCGTAGTTGTGCGACCTGCTGTAGAGACGGCGTTCGGGCGCGTCGGGTGGACTGACATAGACGGACAAGGACAAGTTGGACGGGGCCCGGGACGGTCTGGGTTTCGCTCGGCAAGTGAAAGCGTCGGGTATATTAGAGAGTAGAGCTACATGAGGGGAGGCATGGCGGTTTATGGGGGGGGACTATGAAAGCACTCCCGTAGCGCTTTAGTTGGATGGTGTTCTCTTCGGTCGCACCTCGAAAAGCAGGTTGCTGACTTACGAGGACCAGGTCCTCTGCCTGCAACCCGCCCTAGGGATTCCCGGCTTGCCATGCTTTGCGACTTTTATATTGACGCCATTCAGTAGTCGACGGAGTAGGGGATACTTTAGGATTTCCAAGAAGTAATGGGCTTAACAGAGGCCTAGCTACTAACACGGGCAATGATACTCTTGTCTTTGGACCTTTAAAAAACTCAAAAACTTTTAAGAGCTGCTTCTCTAGCATTTCTATAGCAGGTGACTATAACAGCAGAATCAGTCGACTGGCTTCTGAACCTAAGCTGCTCCGATAAGCCAACTAAGGGGGTTACGTACAGGTTATGGAGCGTATGATGAGTATGACGGTAAAAGTAAAAACGTATGAGATTCATGGTCTGGTAGCTTCCATGTCTATATAAGACAAGTGGTCTTTCTCCAGAAGGTGTATAAGGCTTGGTATATTAGATGCGGGTCTTCTTTATTATGCCACCCTCACCAAGACTCAAGTGGATTTTATCAGCAACTCGACATGGGCATGGACACATCAGACGATTTGACAAAGAACCTCGCAAAACTTAGCAAATTCGCCATCAACACATGAGGTGATCCAAACGAATTGAACTCGTACCTCGTCTTCAGAAGTTTGATATTGGCGGAAGGGTCTACGTTGATGGAGACGCGGAGATACGAAACGTTCCGCCAGCCAAAACACAACCGGTGGGCCCGATCCTCTCTGCCAACTCATGAATCTTCACCTGGTCAATGTCTCTGTGCAGCCGGACGCTTTTGAAGAGGCTGTGCAACTCAGATTAGCGGCCGATACACTTTGTTATCTGCCGCCTCGAAGGAGCACGGCGGTAAGGAGCTGACGAGTTCAATACTCCATCACCTGCCACTATCCGGCAAAGCGTCTATAACAAAGTGAACTATGGTGGTCGCAGCCATGGGCATCTTTAGCGGACCGGAAGTACTGGAATTACTTTTGTCCAAGTTACCTTTGGAGAATGATATCAAAAGATACGCTGTTATGGGGTACACGACTATTGGAATCTTGCGACACCCACCCTATCATCAAGTCAGGTTTGACAGAATGCTGACAGAACCTGGTCATCTGCCAGAGACATACGAGAACGCGATTGGATGTCTGAAAGCAATATTCCGCCTGTTTGACTATGAGAACGTACTAGTTTTGCACATGAGGACTGTTAACTCATTCATATCTGAGCGCAGCTTATCTTTGATCCCATGTAAAGTAATTTCCAAAGAACTGCATACGGTATTGGTCTTAGGCTTCAGACCCTGCATAGCTGTTCTTCCTTTAGTCATTACCTTTAAACCCTGAACACATACCCCTGCATCTTGGGCTGGGATACCGTGTGCCATCTCAGTTTTGAACTAGAATATCACGCACTATCCCAAAGAGTATACTGGTAAATTATTTATCTTGGGCCACCTGATAAAAGCTCCTCCCTGAGGATGGCAGTGGTCTGGGTTATTTTTCAGAAGCCTATAATTGGATATGACTGACATTTGACAATAAGAGTATTACAACTTTCGATCGTTGTCTTACAGTCTGATCGTCTAACCATTCGTTTTCAGTCGATCTAAAGCAGAGTGGCAGTGGCGTGAGACAAGCATCAGTATTATCTCATGAAGTTCGCCGCAATCTAATCTTTCTAATCTCTGACGATCAACATAACAACAACTATCCAGTTTCTGCGTTGCCCTGTAGCCGGAGAACTTTAGGTACCATCAGAAGGGTTGGACTAACACCTGATACGCTAGGCTTCTAATACCAGGGCAACTTGAAATAAGTGGGCGACTTCATGTTGATCAGTGTTGGATACCCAGTAAACTTTCGTCAGATGAAGAACTACGACCATGTTCATGTCGGCCGCATTGCTTCTGGTATGTTTGAGTATTTCTTTCCTGTTATTGATATCTGCTAATATGAATGAAGACTGTGTCACAGAATGAAGTTGTGTTTTTACAAGAGAAACTCGTTTGGCACGTAAAGGGGCATGGAGTCTTCCCACAGACTATCCGTGAGCATGTGCTTATTCGATCCATCGGCGTCCATGATGAGGATTTGTCCGTACGGCTGGAAGGTCTGATCGTAAATAGCGGCTTCGTCCCTGAAGCCATACATGCCGCTTGAGTACAGAATCCGGCCGTCGTGAGACCACACCGCGTGGGCATCGTTGGCACCACTGGAAGTGAGGGTTCTGAGATCCGTGCCATCTGGGCGGATCGTGCAAACGTCAAAGTTTGTCGCGGAAGTTTTGCGCGTGAAAACAATGCGCTCCCCGTCAGGAGACCAGAAAGGAAGATTATCCGTCGCGTTTGTCAGGCTGCGGACTACCCTCGTCTCGAGGTCGATGATACGAAGCCCGTAGCGGACGCCCCACTCTCTGAAAACAATGGACTTCCCATCGGGCGAGTAGCTGGGGAAACCGGAGTGAACGGTGCCGTCCGTGAGGGCCTCATAGTAGCTGCCATTGGATGTGGTGCGGTAAACGCGCGCTTTGCCAGTCGCACGGGACTGGAACCAGGACCCAAGTCCAAAGGTGATCCACTCGCCATCAGATGACCAGGATGGTTGAAAGGCACCTGCTAGTCCCTTAGCGACAAGCGCGGAGTCGATCTCGCCAGTGGATGAGGAGTCAAAGACGAGTTTGAGATCCGAGCCGTCTGGGTTCATGGAGACGATGGAGGAGTTGCCAAGTTGCTTCTGAGTGATCACCAGGCGGCCTTGAAGCGAGAGTTGGGGGAAGACGTCGGTGTGGCGGTATTCCCAGTCCTCGTCCCAGCTCCAGAGGGGCTTTTCCATCGGCCGGGCCGTGAAGGCCACCTTTTCGTAAATGACAAACTTGCCGTCGGGAGACCATGCCGGGGAACGGACCGCGGCAGTGACGGCAGGGATAGCGCCGGAGGTGTAGTTGTAGCCCTCGTTGTCACCACCCTTGATCAGGTAAGCGATATTGTTAGTATCCTTGTCGGCGTCAGCCAACCATTGCGGAAACATCTTCAGTCCTGAGCCAGAGGTGTGTTCAACTCGGTCGGTGCCTGTCTCGAAGTCGACGGAGACGATCTGCGAAGTGACGCTGGCTACGGACTCGGGACGGTGCGCCCCCCATGTGTTCTCGGTCGTGACTTCATAGTAAAGCACGCGCTTTCCATCCGGTGACCACTTGGGCGAACCAAGGCAGTATCCGGACTTTGTCGCGATTTGGCGGAAGTCTGTGCCATCGGGACGGATAACGTAGACGGAGAGCTCTTGCGTGTGCTCCCAACCCGTACCGTTGCCGTGGCCGCGCCACTCGGTGTTGCGGTCCGAGGCGAAAGCAATCCACTCGCCGTCAGGAGACCAGCTGGGCCTGAAGTAGCCATCCGGCTTCAGAGGGTCGCCGGCGACGTCCGCGGTGTTGGTGAGGTTACGACGTTCGCCGGTTGCGAGGTCCATAACCCAGACGTTGGCTTTGTAGCCGTTCTCCGTCGACACGAACGCAAGTTGGGACCCGTCGGGGGACAGGGCGCCGGCGTCCTCGACGGAAGGGGTAGCAATGAGCTCTTCCAAATCCGAGCACGTCGTGGCATTACCCGTGACGGAGAAGCGGCAGCGGTAAAGGTCAGAGTTACCGTCGCCGTTGCGCTCGGTCGTGAAAGTCACCCATTGGCCGTCCGGGGAAAAGGAGGCGTGGTACTCGAAACGCGAGGCGCTGCTCCCGAGAAGCTTGCGCTCGTTCGTGCCGTCAGCGTTGGCGATATAAAGCTCTGAGGTGGACGGGCCGATGCGGTTCATTAGGAGAACACCCTTCTTGCCATCTGCGGCGGGCAGACCACGAGCCGAGTGGGCTTTCGGGAGGGAAGAGAAGTCGAAGTCGTTGCGCAGCTGCTTGACATGGCGGGCGATGGTTGTTGCACCTGCGAAGAGGCATAGGAGGGAGGGGAGGAGTGACGGCCGCATCTTGAGGGCACCGCTACGGGAAATGAGGGAGAGAAGTGGTGGACGGAAGGCCGAGAGATCCTGGGAGGTGCTGCATTCTTCCTCTGGTATTTGTGCCTCTTTGTTGATGGCTCGAATTTTCCATTGCCTCTCCTCGCATGCTCATGAAGCCCGAGCAAGGAGGACTTTTCGCTCCAATGAGCCAGGGGTTTGGGGGTCGGCGCTCAAGCCGAGATCCATTCGGCCAGAACGAGCTTGCGAGCCTATTAGTGCCCACTACAGTTGCAACACTTTCTTCCCGCTCCTTTGCCGTTTTCTCCTGCGAGGAGCCGATGATAGTCTTGGCAAGTGGGACATCGCGGGTGGAAAAGAGCTTGTTTTGGAGAGCCGCCTCCACAAGAGATGACATCCATGAACGCCGAGAGTGTTTCGATTCGATCGCATCAGCCCCACAACCTCTGATAGCTCCCCTTCAAGGGGGTATGGACCTACTGCTCGCAATCGCATTTTGGTCAATTAAACACCCATGAGAAAAGGCGTGTCTGGGTGCCCAGTGAAGATTGGAGATTTTTAACCTATTCCACGTGAGTTTCTGGATGGCGAAACAAATTCTGGTAACGTTGCTGCGGGGGAGATGCGAGCTGCGATTAAGGAGAATCAATAGCTTTTCTCACCTCCATACGAGTCGTTACATGACGTTTAAGTCATTTTCATTTTTATTTTGTTTATTTTATTATTTTCTATGTATCAATTAACGAGTCCTTTCAGTAGCGAGGGCAATTTCTTTGAGCCCACGTGGAAATTGCTAGTCTATCGTTTCATTGGACATCGGTCAGATGTTGGCGGCCCTTTAATCATGGATCCTGGACGCTAGACGGAGTGGTCTGAAGTACCGCTTGAGTGCGTTGATGTAGCCTGTCGATAAAATGTGATTGATCAAGTATTTGGTGGACCTTCTTATATATCCGAGGTTGGCATAATGTGTTTCAGCCTTGGACAAATTTCGTGAGTAGACGAGGGGATACAAGGCCGGCCGGCCGGGATGAATGAGGAAGTCATTTAAATTATTCGTTGAATAGAATTCAAATTAAATAAATGTAATGGTAAACTGAATGATGGTCTGGAAGCAATGGATCTTTGGAATGGATGTTCTCAATACAGCATCCTAGATTACGAAACACATCTTCATTGCGTCTACCTAGGTACTTGACACTAAAAACACAGTCAATTACAGTTGCCTTATCTAATTATGGTGTCTTAATCGTAAGTAAAAGTTTAACTATACCTTTTTTAGCTAGTGCAATCATTATCTCTTGTTCTATCAAGCGACATCTTCTGCCTGCCTTAGGCTTGACATTGATATATCGCGTCTTCAAAACAGGCACATGCGGCATAGCGTTTTAGGCTTATTTGCGTGATGAAGAAACAACAGTAAAACCACGGAATGACTTATAGACAGACTATTAATTGAAACTGACCAGACGAACTCGTGCGATAGAGACGCTTGCTTTAATCTCCCGCGATCACTTTCATCTAACAAACCAGACTTCTCAGCCATTCATCAGTTCTGACATACCATACATCTAATAAAGACCAGCGCGATGAAACGATATCGTTCTTGTGATTTACGTTGGGGTTTCATCCGCAAATGGCCCTTCCATTGCCATCCAGACCAATGTATCCGGGCTTTCCAACAAACCTGCTTGGAGTCTTCGCTCTTTTCACCAAGACACACAAGCAATGCCCTCGTCTTCGCAGGGGTAATATGGATGCACCTACGATTCATATCAGTATTCGGAAGTTAACAACCCTTACGTATGTATTACCCACCACAGGTTTGTGAGCAGGCCACGGTGATACGTGAGTGTTGATATCGTGCAGGTCAGCAGGCGGATTCTCCTTGAACCTAGGATTAACATTTCGTCTTTCAATGGTGATACCTGTACCAACATGATTGTGTCAACCAGGTATCCCGTACAACGCAAGGTGTGGCTGTAGTTGAATGATGGATCCCACCCTTTCATAATCTGGTCTCGTTAGAAACGGGTTGTCCAGAAATCAACGTGGGGTGCAATTACCCATAAATGAGTCTGGCGCAAAGCATATTTGCAGTGAATAATATGTTCTCGCCTGGTCAGCCACGCCGCCTTTAGAACTTTGTTATCCTGTGGTATCTCGATTTTGCCTTCTTTATCAACGTAACGATGCCAAGGTCCGTCGTTTTCGAACTCGCGCAGAAGTGCTAGGTTATACTCGTCTTCGAAACGTTCTTTTGGAAACCAATGGAATCATAGACCGTCAAATTCGCACCCACGCTCACGTGCTACTTCCGGTATAGCACCATTCGGGGCGCAGATCCAACCAGAAAAGTCCATCGGTCGCCGAACATCTGGGCACCGCGGGTGCAGGATTTCGTTGACAGCGACTAGACTGACGAGAAGTATGACCAGAGTGAGCAGCAAAGGTCTTAAGCAGTTGATGGATTCCAGACGCCGCCTCCATGATTGATGTCTTAATGGCTTATGATTTTGTAATTCCTGCCCGACTTCCGTATCGCTGTCAACGTCTTCTTTCAGAGGTCGGCTCTCATCGAGACTACACTCTTCTAGAGACTCTGGATATGCACTTGAAGACATGACTGGCGTCGAAAAGCAGCAGTTTTTGGAATTAAATATCTCAAATAGCTGACTGAAGCCGAGTGCCAGACAGGTTAGTTGAGTGCTACGTGTTTTGAATAAAAAAAGCTTTCTTACAGATAGTGTGGAACCATGCAACTTGACGACCTTCAAGCGTGAGAGGTTACGATGCACACTGTATCTAATCATTTTTTGCGTGAGTCTGATAACGCAACGTGGGTTTCCTACTTCTTGCAAACACAGGTCAAGTCATGGAGGAGGTTGCAATGCAGCTAAAAATAGGCTACTAATCCGGACCGGCGCCGGAGTTTATTATCTAGAAGTCCCCCAAACCAAAGCCTGAATAAGGTTGCAACTACCAGCACGCGGCCCGAAGAGACCACTAGCATTGCTGTTACATCTGATGGATCTGAGCTTCCAGGATGCTTCCTGTTCTGCAGGGATGGCAAGAAGTTGCACCTATGTTGCGGCAAAAATAGATGGTGATATGTGAAGCTGGCAGCAAAATCTACTTGCTATCATTCTCTCAAGCAATAAAATCATTTTTCAAACAGAGTAATTAACTCACGTAGGGACTCAGCAAATATTGTGTCTAGTAGAAAGGAGCATGTCGGATGGCTGTCTTTGCCTAGGAAGGACCAGTTATTTATCCTGTTCTTTGTGCGTTTTTCTGAGCCTGTTGTAAAGGCCTCAATATCTGTGAGCCCCCTGACCATACATTTAGCCGTAAAACTTTTGAATGGATGCTCAATATTAATAGACATACCTTTATTACCAACTGAAGTCGTTGGATCCTTCGCTATCGTCGCCCGAAATCATTCGACAATCTGCTACGCTGCAGACAGCCTTCATCATCAGCCAATGTATTTCTTCTCTTTTTCTTGGCCGGCTTGCCGACTCTCCCAAAGGAGGGAGGAAACTGGTTCTGCTGATAGGAATGACTGGCTCGTGTGAGTGAACCTTTGAGAAAGTGCCCAACGTTGAAGAAAGCCCTATGTTAATAATAATTTCTGTAGTAATTAGCTGTGTAGCTTTCGGATTCATACGCCACTTCTACCAGGCGTTGATATTGTACACTCTCGAAGGGGCGTTCAATGGCAATGTTGCGACGGTTCGGACTATGGTGTCTGAAGTCGTGCAAGAGAAACGGCAAGTCTTTGTGTTCATCCAGGCAGTGCCACCATAGGATCGTTCAACTTATGCCGTCTTGTGCGCAGTTTTCAAGTACGAGCATTTGTTTTGCTACCTATCGCTTTCAATGTGGCTGTCCTGTTGAGTCCGTTGATGGCCGGTCAACTGGCCGATCTCAGAGGGAGATACCCCGACAGGTTCCGCAATTCCTGGTTTCTAGAGAAATTTCCGTATGCGCCGCCAGCGCTAGAAAATGGTATCATCGTATTCACTGCGTCTTTGATAGTCTTTTTCTTTCTCGAAGAGGTATGTTTACCATGTCAAACTGAGAAATTTTGATCATTGTTAGGGCGAAGCTGACTTGATCGTCTGGCTGAAGACCTCAAAGGTTGTGGGGCGACGTCACGATCCAGGCTTAGCTGCAGCTCAAAAACTGAAGAGCCTACTGTGTTTTAGTAGTTCCGGTAGTCCAACGTATACGCTAGTCAACAACAATAATGATCGCACTTCGGAAGTGATTGAAGAAGTGCCTCTTATGGTTGAAGACGGCACAGAACCCGAATCGCAACCTTCCTCTCCACAGCTATCCGAGAGAATCTGCGAGATACAGACCAAGCAAAAACACACCAAGATCCTTCCCCTACGACGGATTCTAACACGTAACCTCTGCTTCATGCTCATGGCAGTTGCGGTACATGATGGTCACATATCAGTATACAACACTCTGTGGCCTAATTTTCTTAGCGATCCAGTTATTGATGATGCGCACGCCCAGACGCCAGCCCAACAACGCCATTTACCCTTCCGTTTCTCTGGTGGCGCTGGGATGGCACCCGCTGACATTGCTTGGTCTCTCGCGCTGTTGGGAGTGATGGGGCTACCGATACAACTATTCGCGCATCCGCGAGTGACTCAGCGCCTCGGCACTTTACGGACTTGGCGTTTCTTCTTACGTTTCTTTCCCATCGTCTATACGGTGGTACCGTACATAGCTGTCATGCCTTCTACTACCCATCCGCCAGCTGGAAAACACGGTTTCGCCGTATGGGCACTAATCGTATTCTCTCAGGCTCTTCTGGTCGGTTGCTCAACGTTCACTGCGCCGTCGCAGCTCATACTCACCAATCTGTGAGTCCGGTAACTTCTTTTTCCGACATCTATACAAGCATCACGGCAGCTAACCAGGACATCCAGTGCCTCCCCTCATCCTTCTGCATTAGCTCGCACTAACAGTATGTCATACTTGATCACAGCTATGGTTCGCGCTATTTCTTCCGCAGTATCTGCATGGATATACAGCTATGGCTCATCCCATGGCCTTACTGGATTGGCCTGGTGGCTTACTGGAGTTGTATCAGTATGTGGCTATCTTCTAAGTTTGTTCTGCAAGGAAGGTAATGGTCATGAGATTTTGCTCTCTGGAGACGAGGAAATATGAAAATCTGCGGTGTGCATCAGAAAAACCTTGTTATAGAGGTCAATAGAAGACAGATTGTTAGACTCGGTATGAAATGGGGAGTTGGACTACTAGGTACAGTAATAATACCTCAGTGCGTATAACAGAAACTAAAGCCCCTTAGTTTCCGTATCGAGAGTTACAACTTATTACGAAATATGTTTACAGTCACACAACACTGCCTAGAAATAGTCTCTGGAATCCCGAATCTGCGCAAGATCCCTCAGTCCAGTCCACATGTGCGAAACCAGCTTCGAGAAATGCCTGCTCCCATTCCGATAAAGGCGCCAAAGCATGAGTCCTCCCATCATTGAATCGCCACCAGCCTTCGAAAAAGCCGAATACGAAGTCTGCCCAACAAGTGCGCTCCATAATTTCCAGCATAAGTACTAAACCTCCATCAGGCCGGAGATACTGACGTATGTTTCGAAGTGACTGGACGATGTCGGTTGTTGCATGAACGACATTGACAACGATGATGAGGCTTTGCGTCCCGGCAAGTTTGGATGGCGGTGGGTTCTCGATGTTGTGTGTGAAGAAAGACATGAAGCCATATTCCTTGCCAAAGCTCTGTTCAGCTTGAGACACAAGAGTACCAGCAATATCTGTGAACAGGTACTCGACCGCGCCTTCTGGAATGTGAGCTCTTAGCAGCGGTGCTAACCACTTCGTCGTCCCGCCGGTCCCAGCTCCAAGTTCAAGTACGCGTAACTTTCTCAGGGGTGGAGCCCCGACAGATAATCGATCTAGAAGCCTCTCCAAAAAGTTCTCTAACAAGCGGTGAAAAGCTTTACTCGTACAGTCACTCCCGTAAACTTCCTCTACGAGCTTCTTGCCCTCGGATGTGCCAAAGATCACTCGTACACCATCCGTCCGATCACTCCATATTTCCGCAAGATGATTGCCAGTGTGCTTGATGAGACTAGTCAGGCCTTTGAAGCTGGGATATTGTTCGACCAGCTGGACCGCTATTTCGGCGCTTGTCTTGGACGAAATCGGCTTGTTTGTCCGCAGAAGATCCCCAGAAACAATGAGTTCAGCCAATCCAGCCCGATGCAGTAACAAACAACAACGTGAGAATTGATTTCGTGCGCTGGCCACGACACGAACCGGCCGCAGACACTGCCCTGCTTTCGCACGCCAAAGATCGCATCGAAGTTTGCGAAGGGCTTCGATGATAAGGATACAACAAAGCTCTTCATGTTGAGGATGTATGAACTCCAGGTATCCGATGAAACCAGTTTCGGCAACGATGTAGTCAGTGATGTTCTTTGTCTCGGAGAAGGCTTTGCGTATTGTATTAGGGTCCATTGGCTGTGCTTCTTCTTGTTGGTAATGTCTCATCGTTTCCATGTTCGAGAGGCTTGCATCAAAGTGGTGTTTAGAACAAGAACCATTGAACAGAGTCACAGTGCTCAGATAGTGGATATGTATAAGTTTTGGTATAAGGGAGACACCTTTGGGCGCAATCGAATTACAACAGCTGTATTGTTATCTTTTATCGGATGGCACTGTTGGTTCACCAAGGTTTAGTCGGTCCGTTGCATGGTCATGCTGGTCATGCTGGACAGAATTTGACTTTCCTATCTACATTGTATAGACAAGCTTTCCAGCGCTAACCTTTCCCATTTTGAGACGCTGCATGCCAAGCAGAACCCCTTCCAGATTTTCACCACCCACGTTGACAATCTGTGGAGAAGGCCTTATTTTCCCTTCCCGGATAAGCCTCTCGCACATAGCCCAAAATTCCATCCAAAATTTGTAATCTTCTAAGCGTGGCTCAATGACTGTCTCCTTATCAAACTTCTCGCCGAATATTGTATATCCTATTGTCGTTGTACATTGTATTTTGGGATTTATCTTTTTTAGAATTGTCCCATTCAGGAAAAGCAGGCTGCTATAATGTCCACCCTTGAATCGTGACATCGCTGCCGCGCATATTCGAGCAGACTGTACAATGGCAATGCAGTCCCATGCGTAGACTAGGTCGTCATCCACGAATGCACGGATTTCATCTACGCATGTTTCCAAGCGATAGTCGACGCAGTGATCCACGCCAAGAGACTTGAGTTATGTGAAGTTGTGTGGCGAGCAAGTTGTGACAACTCGGCAGTTTGACATTTTGGAGAACTGGATGCCCATAATACCCGAAGCTGTACTGCCTCCATATATGACAAGTGTAATAAGTGCCGATGCAGGACATGTCGGCAGAGGCAAAGAGAGGTCTTGGTATAAGCCTTGGCACTGATATTTCCATTGTCAACTTGTCATGCAATTCAATGATATAAGCTCTGAAGCCCATTACGTTGAAGAATAGCTAAGGTGTAGCTTACGACAGGCACCAAACCTGAGGACAGAGCTGCTGCCTCAACATAATCCAAGTGCTCAGGAATTTTCATTTGGAACTCCGATCTTACGACGGCATAATCAGCAAATGTGCCATTTTCCTTGTTCAGGGCGTTACTGTCCTTGCGTTAATTGTAACCGGCCTGGGTCAGCGGGATATAGTGGCATGGTGAGCCATGGAGACTTACGAGGCATGGCAGAGTCCGAATACGCGGTCTCCTTTCCGGAAATCCTGAGAAACATGTTGACCAATATCGACGACATCGCCAGCATATTCAAAGCCCATGCGGACCCCTGTTGGGTCACCCACAAACATGTAGTCGACGTGCTTCCAGTCGGACGGCTGGACTGCAACAGCCCTTGACTGAACCAGAATATGGCCATCTCGGAGCGCAGGTATAAATTTCTCCGTGGTAACAGTCTTTCCCCTAGCCTCAATATGAATGGCCGTCATCTTTTCCAGATGCGAAAACCATGAGCCTTCTGTAAAGCATGCTGCACCGGAGGATGACAGAGTGGTGGGCGAAGAAGCCACCCGTGTGATTCTGGTATCTCATACCAGGCGAGCTTTTCGGGAAAGAACAATTTTCCTCAGTTGCTTCGTGCATCTCCTAAGTTGCAGGTTTCCCAGCTTGTCCAGGATACCCTGTTACACCATTTAGGCTCACTCAAATAAACCTAACCGACGCCGTCCGAGTGTTCTCCCAATTGGTAACCTGCATTGCTTCTCCGCTATGCGCGGTGCGTTGACAGTGGCCGGACGGATGCATCAACGACGCTGTGGTTGTGAACCTAGTATCAGTTGCAAACGGCCGTCTCGGGCTCCTTCACTTAAGGAATCTTTGCGTGAACTTTCCAGGGTTGGTTCCATTGGCAAAACAAGCGGACGCCAGCGTTAAAACTGTAGAACGACGTAGAAGTAATTGCCGCGATTTGCTCACTTCTGCAATAAGGAATAACTTAAAAATGTGAGATAAACTTGATTTCACCCATTGTCAAAAGATTGGCCAGCACTTGCTCAAAACCATATCTTTTAATTACTTTACATCTGCAGAGACACTCATTCACGACTAAGTGGTAAACACATCATTCTACAAACAATATGACTCGAAATCTCACCTGTAGTATGTCATGCGAAGCTTGAAGCTACTCAGGTCACGAATTATTTTAACTTACTTTGAATTAGAGCAGATATGCAGCGACAACGAAGCCTGGCAGTCGGATCCTATTGCAATAGTTGGCATGGCGGTGCGGCTTCCGGGAGGCATTCACAATACTTCTGACTTCTGGGATATGTTGGTCCACAAGAAAAGCGGTTTAACGAAGATTCCAAAAGAGCGCTGGGACAATGACGGCTTCTACAGCGATGTCCCAAAATGGGGCACCGTCCAGAACCAGGACTATTACTTGCTAAGCGATTTCGACCTGAAAAATTTGACACGTCCTTCTTCACTTGCGGTCAAGCAGAAGCCGAAAGAATGGATCCTATGTAGCGCCAACTCTTGGAGATCACTCGAGAATGTCTCGATAGTGCTGGAGAGACAGCGACATCTACCATGGAGAGGCAGGTCGGCTGCTACGTCGGCACATTCTCGTCAGACTGGCAAGATGACCAATCCATGGATCCACACGCATCAGGCGTTTATCATGGTTCTGGATGCCTGGACTTCTTTCAAGCCAATCGCATTTCATATGAGTATAACTGGACTGGACCTAGGTAAGTTCATTCCTGAGAGAGAGATAGATATAAAATAGATTAGCCCATTGACTCAAGACAATACCAGTATGCTCATAAAAACTGGATGCTCCTCTTCCATGGTCGCCCTTCATCTTGCCGCCGAAGCTGTGCAGTCTGGAGCATGCACCTCTGCCATGGCTCTTGGCTGCAATCTCATCACCTCGATTTTTACCTCTGTGATTTTCACAGAGGTTGGTGTGGCAACATAGATTAATAAGGCTCGGAGTAGACTTTTACAGCGGTCCGACGTCGAATAATTATTCAACACAGTTCAAAGCCAAAAAATACACCTGCCAAAGTTTCTCAGCCTCACCCAGGCGATTGTTACGACCCGAGTTCTCAGCTGGTGCATGCATCGGCCCAAAAGCATGTGAGAGATGAGGTACAATAAGTGCACCTCTGATGAATTTTCGATATGGTTGCGTGTTAGGACCGGACGGGTAGGCGAACTACACGACCGGCATCGTCGGGGCTGGGAAACTGTCTCGGGGCCCGCAGTCTTACGTCGGCCCAGTGGCGAAGGTAGGTTTCCATAGCTGAAAATTTCGCGGCATGGTGTTTGGATATCACCTCTTTGGTTATCACGTTGTGAGACAATGAAACCTAATGAAATGGCTCATGTAAGCGCATGGAACTTAGGCCTGAGGAGCCGGAAGTTTCAAAACTCTCAAGCAGCCGCCAGAATATCTGTCAACTGCTTGACAAGAACGTTCTCCTACAGATAACGAAGTTTGTTTACCGTTGATGTCGAAATCTTGCGACACGAATAAGACTTAACTCTTAACTTGAATCCTTCGCGTCATTTATTCTGAAACCGCAGGCTTTCTTATGTTAAAGCCTGTGCGATCATTGAAAGTATCAAAGTTTTCTCTTCGCGTCATTCCTCCTGAGGAAAGCACCAAACTTCCAAATAATTATGGTGATGGGAATCATTGCTAATGCAAAGAGCCCAAGCAGTGTGTTTCCCCAGCCAAGTCCCAGTTTATCGTAAATCGCCTGCCCTGCAAGAGGGAGAAAGGCACCACAAACACTTTTCAGCGCCATGTTCGCAGCCATCGCTGATGCAGCATAGATTGTGTAACAGTCGACAACGTAGGTAGTGAGCGGCATCGAAAGAAGATTGAAACCACAGCTGAAGGGGACAAGAGATAAGACAGGAAAGATCCAGTGCGTCTTATACTGAGCACACCAGCCATAGATGAAGAAAGTGGCTGGTAAGATGAGGAAACCCCAGATGGCGAGCGGTACCCTCATTTCTGGGACAAAGTTGCCACCATTCTTCGATGTTTGTCGTAATACACTTCTATCGGATGCGATGTAAAAAATCGCTAATCCAATGAAACCGCCGGCTCCTATTGAGAGATAAACAAGCCCAGTCGTTCCTGCGCTAAACCCATACGTTTTCTCAAACACGGGCGACAGGGTTACCAGCAAGAGGTACTGGTACTGGAGCCCATATAAAACAGCCCCAGCAACACTGAGCAAAAGTATGACGGGAAACAAAACCAGCATCTTCAAAGTCCTAACGAGACTTTGCAAGAGGAAGCTCCACTGGCTTTGAGAAGCCCCATCCGTGTCAACGTAACAACTTGTCAGTTCTTCTCGCCCGGTCTCGTTTCTCATGCGTCTCGTCTTTCGTCGGATCAAAACTCTTGAGTTCGACTCTTTAAGCCAAAAGAAAGACGCGATAGTGACTGTGCCTCCCAAAGTGGTACAGAGCCAAAGGCCCAGCGCCATCCTATTGTCTGTGTCATATAACCACCGGCAATAGGTGCAACAAATGGAGCTTGACAACAGTTAGCAATCTTCTGGCAATGAAGGCCTGGTTGAATTTTAAAGCTCTTCCTCTCTTCTTTTTCTTCTTGCTAATCAGTAAAACTCTGCTGTCAGTAGTCGTTATGACTCAGCAGGAAATATGGGTCACCTCGTATGCGGAACGAGGGCGCAGCCCTTGCGAGGAAAGTGCGCAGAGTAAAAAGGGCGCAGAAGATGCGAAGGGAGAGGGAGGGAGCAGCGTTTAGCTTCGTCATCACAATATACCTACCTTTGAGTTCGCAGCTTGTTCGCATATCACTCTAGTGCAACCGATTCCTGACATCTGCTTACCAATGTTGGGTCCGAGTTGAAACCAAGCCGTCGCTCTTCCTCTCTCATGAGGTACGAACATATCTCCAAGCACACCAGCGGTGATGGTCTAATTCATTGAGCAGAGAACATAAGTCGAAAGATCTTAGAAACTGAGTTCATATCCATAGTAGGCTTACCAGGCAGCCAGAGCCCCCTACACCCTCGAAAAAGCGAAAGGCAACCAGTGCCGGAAGTGACGGTGCCAAGGCACATGCCAATCAAAAAAAAAGTAAATATCATGTCCGATATCAGAATCAGCGGTCTACGACCATGAAGTTCTAACAGAGGTGACATTAATAATGGGCCAATCGAGAAACCTAGTATATAAATAGCAACCGTCATTGTAACTAGCAGTCGTCCGTTGTTCTGGCCATCATTGCTACCTCCTATGTGCAGATCACGAAGGATCTGGGTTTGAGCTGATGCCGACACAGACGAAGCAAAAGGTGTGGAGAAGGCGAAGCTGCCAACTAGAGCGATCGTCATCGTCTTCTGTCGTTTCGTAAAATTCATGGGCATTGCGGCGTCAGTCTGACCATCCCAGCCTACCACACCGACATTGAGATCAGTGACGGGTATGGCATCGCATTTTATCTTGATTTCAGCGTCTTCGGTTGCAAAAAGTAGTTGGTTGTTTGTACAATTCTCGGCGTTGGATTTAGCGGAAACGTCTGACTGAAAATAAGTTGCGTTAGCATCGTTGAGAGAACATGTGATATCTTACCTGATTTACCTTGGGTTTATTAGTATCGGGAGACATTGTTGAACCGAAAACTATTTCGCCACCTCACACAATCAATTGCAAGACTTTGATTCCTTTTTGTGATAGATCTGTGAAAAGTAGTTTGACTTTGAAATAACTCGGGCTGCACATAACCGCAGCTCGGAGCCAACTGAACTAAAAACGTTCCCCTTGATGAACGCCGCTGATCGCTGCACTTCTGTTTGGAGTTTTGTCAAGATTCGAGAGGATTCACCCCTGGAAGTCGCGTATCAAACGCCATAAACTTTTGCCCGCGGTTGAGGATCACAGCAAAACATCAAACAATTTCGATTTGTCAAAGTGGACTTCCCAGCCAATGTTCCCTGTTTGTGGTAGAAAGTCAATCGCACCATAAAGGGGAGTTTTGATTGTGATAACCTTAACTCTAATTGTTGATTGATGTGTTTCATCGCAGATTCGTTGTTTGATTTTCTATACACAACTGAGATCGTGTCAAAACATCATTATGATACAGTGAAGTCCCAAAACACAGAATTGGGGGCTTACGGATAATAGTTCAAATTCATCCACTACTTGACCTACTCAACAGATTTCATTACGCGTAAAAGTTTTAATGTGTCTCTCATATCGGATGTTACTTCACTAGTCTACAGGAGGCCCAGAACAAATCAGATGCTGAAGGTAATCGACGGCCAACACGAAGTTAGGCTGTAATGATTCTTTTGACCAGATCTACAATGCAGACAGGAATCCCGCCCGCCTTGTGCAGGATGCATAGCCTGTCCCGGTTGCCATTATTACCACCTGTATGGCTTGGGCCAGAAAATCTGGAGGGGTCACTGGTGCTTCAGATCATGGAAGTCATCACTTGTCGAGGTCCCATTAATTTACAATCTGCGTGACAACTTGCGCGGACCCGGACCTATACCAGCCTGTCGTGTGCTTTTCGGTCAGCTTGGCTATGTCCAGATTGCGCTACGCTTGGTCAAAAGAAGTTCGGACCTCACAAAACGAGGTTATAACACAAACGTGAGTGAAAACCTCCCAGAAATGCAGATGCCTTTGCCTTGAGTAACCATGATACGAGCTATCTTAGCGTTCGTGTTGCTACCAAATAACCAAGCTGAAAACATTCTAGTAATGCGGCTGACTTCTTAAAAGGTTGTAAGACGAAGAACCTTAAGTGATGCAGATATCTTCTATTCGCTCATGAGGGGAACTTAGCACCCTGCTATTCTGTGGATGCCTTGCCAATCTTCCAAGCCACCATGAACTCGTTCAGAACTGTGTGTTCCGTAGGCCTGCTTCACGTATGACCTAGGTGTGGTGTAAGATGCCAAAACCTCACTCGCATCGCGAATGAGGAATTAATTGACGGCGGAAATGAATATGGCGATTCTCAACATGAAAAGAATGTATGTAGGAGAACTTCCTCCTGCCAGATGACAATTCGCTGTCTGGCAATCGGATTCGCTCTCGCGGCTGCTTTTCTTTTAGGCCATGTATCCCGCAAACTCGAGAATATCACTCATAAGAAGTCCGACTTTGGCTATTCTAGTGGTTTTGAGACTCCCAATCCCGCACCTGTCTCTTTAGGAAAATGTCCACCCGAATGGCGGAAAGCGAAGGCCAACGGCTGTGTTTACGACTTTATACTGTCGACATGGATGCACCCGCGGTGTTTCAACAAAACGATGCACGAGCACTACAAGGGCACAATGAAATAGAAAAACTTAACATTTTGGCGTGAACCTGCCATGGTCAATGAGATGCCGTTCGAAGAGGCGGCATCAGGGGAGCACGAAGGCTACGTGTGGACGCAAGGTAGCCAGCATCATCTGCACTGCAGTTACGTCTGGGACCGGATACGGTACGCTTCCAAAAGAAGACCATTCGTGTTAGACAGCCTCTGCAGAGACGACAAGCATACTGACCACTGCATATTCTACAACGGCGTCCCTTTTGGATGGGAAGTGAACGCACCCAACGTTACGAAAATTTACAACGAGCCGTATTCGGTAGATTGCTTGGTTGGTTGATGAACCAGGGATAATCAAAGGGTTTGGTTCTATCTAGTAGTTCGGATCCTGGAAAAGACTCGAGATTGTCAATGTATTTGTATGAACACATCAAGTCTTTTTGTGAACTTGAACTAGCCGAATCACCTGTGGCCTAATTTGTCGCCGTGCAACACCGCATAGATTTAGTGGTTTGAAAGCTGACTGATCTGACTGGGCCATCAAATGTCAACAGCACACGATAAAGAAAGCTCTCATATATATTGATTTATAGACCGGAAGACCTTTTCACTCATTGCGACTAACCAATAAGCTCTTAACCATTTGAATTCAAATTTATAAGTCGAGGTAATCCGGTTTCCAGTGATGTTGAAGCATCAAATTAGACAACACGCACAGAGCCCAAAATATCTTAAGCTAAGCCTCTCAGTTCCATCTTTGTAAGTTCCGGATACGGCAGAATTTCGGTGATATTCTCCCAGCTCACTCCAGCTGGAGCATTATCGATGATCCTCAATCCTCTTACAGGATCATTTCCCCAAGCCTGCAGGACAGACCAGTCCCGGCACATGACTGCCTGATCATCCGTCACCTGACCCACGCCGTAGCCGTTAACGAAAGACAGCGGTTGCGCGTCCGCGAGACATTGAATTGCATCGCGGAGTGTATTTACGCAGTGTGCAATGTGCGGCTCGGTCCATTTTGATTGGTTGTGTATGCGATATGCGAACTCTTCGGCGATGACAATCTGTGATGGGGAAAATCGTTGTGTTAATTTCAGCTCAGCCTACATCGATGAATAGCAACCAGCCACGTGTTGATGGGCGTGGTGTAACTTACGAAGCAGTGCATATGGTGAAAACCGCGTAAAGTATAGACTTGCCGTCCTTCATCGTGTTCCTTCCAAGTAAAGAAGGGGTTAAGGCCAGAAATGTTGCCGTCAGGGTGAATTCTCTTAGAATATTTGCGATTGACAAGAACAGATGAAGCTGCGAAGAGGTTAACAGAAATTACAGAATCCTCCCGCCATTCAATGAAAAGATGACAGTTGTGCATAGCCTTCATCTTCTTGACGTAGGCTATATACTTGTTGAAGTCGTAGTAAGTATCTTCAGGGAGATAGTAGGGATGGTCAGGCCCGAAGTATGTAGGCCTCAATGGCTGTCCAATACCTTTCTTTCCCATCTCAGTACGGTTCTCACAAGGAAAACTTCTCACCATTGCAGGTGGCTTACCGTTAGGAACGAAGCCGTTCGAATCTTCTCCCAATAGCCCGCTCCATTCCAATTGCAGATATCGTGTAGGACTGTTGGAAGCCTCTGCGTATAAAATCAAAAGAACAAGCGTTGTAACAAAAGCTACAAGCAGAACGGCAACTGCAGCTCGCAACAACCGCACTCTTTTCTCTAATGCCGCCCACTCAATTTCATGTCCCTCAATCGGAACCGAGCTATCTGTGACTTGTTCATCGTTGTGATATGTTGGCGAACTGCTGGGTTCGTCCTGATCGACCGCACTGTACTCGCCTCGCTTTGACTGAAACGGAAGCAACTTGCAGACAGTTGATGCCATGGTTTCGTAAGTTCCGGCACTCTTCGTTTCTTTCGAGTTTCTTTTTGATGATTAATGACGACCCTCGACATACTATCAGAAGCAGGAGAAAGATGGGTTGCAATAATCGTCCAAACGAGTGGACTCTGGAAGAGTCCTGGTAAGGTTCAGGCATTGGATATCAAGCTTTAAGCAGTCGGGCCGCCCGGTCCGTGAGAATCATGGCTGCAACACTACCTTTATAGACGGCAAACCCGATTATGACGAAGGCTAGCATGCTTGAGATTTGGGAAAGAGAGACTTCCTTGTAAGAAAGACCAGTTGCCGTGGAAACTCGAGCTGTAAAACAGACATCAACTTGCACGTCGCGTGAAGTCGTCATGAGGTTAGCCATTTGGATCATCGATTACAACTCTCATTGAAGACGAGAATCCGTACTTCTCGCTCACATCAAGCGGCAGAATATAACACAGTCGAATGCAATCTAGGATCTCTTCAGGTGATTCAGCTTGGTCATGTCGGTAAATAGTCAAACAGCACCAGATTCAGCACCCATTGCCATTTGTGGCATGGGTCTGCGACTCCCAGGTGATCTACACACAACTGAAGATCTATACAGCTTTCTTCTCTCCGGCTTGGATGCCAGGTCACTTCCTGATGAAGCTCGTTACAATGCGCAAGCCTTTCCTTATCAACCAGCAGGTGGCAAGGGGACCAGCAGTAGCACGAAGCTGCCATCAGAGGGCTATTGGCTTAAATGGGCCGAAATCTCCAACTTCGACCCTTCTTTGTTTCACATGGCCCGGAAAGAGGTAGAGAAACTAGACCCTCAACAGCGGATACTTCTTCGCGTTGCGTGGGAGGCCTTGGAAAGTGCGGCCGAAGCCGACTGGCGGGGAAAGAAAATCGGCTGCTACGTTGGCAGCTTCGGCGACGACTGGAGAGAGTTGCATGCCCGGGATACGTTAGATCCCGTAGGGTATCGTCTTTCTGGATACATGGACTTTGCGCTTTCGAATCACATTTCTAGTGTCTTTGACCTTCGGGGACCAAGGTAAGTTTTCACTGTCAGAGTGGTATGATCACATCTTTGGAATATTCCAATTTTGCTTACGAGTTTGCATCCGTGCAGTATGACGATGCGAGTCGCCTGTTCAGCCTCAGGTCTCGCATTGCACCTGGTATGTCAAGCAATTCGGGTGGGTGAGTACGACGCCGCCATCGTAGCCGGAAGCAACATCATCCTGTCTCCCGACTTCGGACTTTTCATGGCTGAACACGGCATTATATCCCCTGATGCTTCGTGTCGCGCGTTCGAAGCGCAGGCAAATGGCTATGCTCGCGCAGAAGCAGTGAATTGCGTCTTCATCAAGCGCTACGACTTGGCTCTGCGCGATGGCAACCCCGTCCGTGCCATTATCAGAGGATCGGCGACAAACGCTGACGGGAAAACGGTCGGAGTGTCGACACCTAGTCCAGAAGCCCATGAGGCGTTGATTCGCTCGGCGTACCGTATGGCTGGTATTCAGGATTTGTGTGGGACTGCCATGGTCGAGTGTCATGGGACGGGTACGACGGTGGGTGATGCCGTAGAAACTTGTGCGATTGCTCGAGTCTTTGGGGAGAACGGCGTCATCATCGGCTCAGTAAGTTCAGAAACGTCACGGAACCCATTGCATGATTGCTGAACCTCACTAATCCGGATTATCCTGATTTCCAGACAAAGCCAGCCCTTGGACATTCAGAAGGTGCATCCGCTCTCACGAGTATAATCAAGGCCGTCCTGTCTCTGGAACACCGCACCATAATTCCAAATATCAAATTTCACAGCCCAAGCCTGCGACGTAAGTTGCTGTAACAAGCCTGCCTCCATCGGAGATGACTGACGAAGTTTGGTAGTCCCGCTCAAATCGGGTCATCTTTCTGTCCCAACCACACCGCAGTCATGGCCACCTGGTCGACTAGAGAGAATCAGCATCAATAGCTTTGGCATAGGGGGAACAAACGTACACGTAAGAAGAACCATTATTCCTCTATCCTTGGTATGCTTTGATATTCACAGCTTCAGATCATCCTCGACGCAGCCTCATCCGCTCATCTGCCAGGTAGCCACGCATCTTCACGCCCGAGGGACCCTCTCACGCCTCCCCTCTCTCCAGCACTAAGTCGAAATCGCTCCATGTCACCAGCCACTCTCCTGCTATTTTCCGCCGGGCACGAGGAATCTCTCCGCAGACACTCGGAACAACACCTATCATACTACAAACTCCATCCAGACCGCCTCACAGACCTCTCTTATACCCTCGCCCGCCGCAGACTGCACCAACCCCTCCGCTCCTACCGCGTGATAGACAAACACGGCAAACCCCATCCTACAACACCAACCCACTGCATCCGCAGTAGCCCTCAGAAAGGAACGGCCGGTGTTGTTTTCGTCTTCGCCGGACAAGGTTCTTCCTGGGCCCGCATGGGTGTAGACCTCCTGAAATCAGACCCAACATTTCTCCAAGACATCCGCGCCATGGACGCCATACTCAAGGCGCTTCCTCTGGGTCGACATCCCGCGTGGACGATCCAGGGCGAGCTAATCAGGCCTGAGACAAGCTCGCGGCTGGGTCAGGCTGAATTCTCCCAGCCTGTTTGCGCGGCGCTGCAGATCGCCCTTGTGAGGAGGTTGGAGAGACATGATGTCGCGCCCGGGGCTGTGGTCGGCCACTCGAGCGGGGTGATCGCGGCGGCGTATGCTGCTGGAGCGTTGAGTCTCGAGGATGCCGTCACGGCTGCGTATTATCGCGGCTTGGTGTGTAGAAAGTCGGGCGGCGGCAGCATGTTGTCTGTTGGTATGAGCCGAGTGGAGGTGTCCCAGTTTCTTGTTTCTGAAGTTACCGTCGCTTGCGAGAATAGCAACGCCAGTGTGACCCTTTCGGGTCCTGTCGAAGCCTTGCAGCAAGTCACTGAAGCTATCAGAACTTTAAACCCGGACGCTTTCATTCGTCAGCTGCGAGTCAACAACGCATATCACTCCAGTCTCATGGCTAGGACAGCAGAGGAGTACCAGTCTCTCCTTCAAACCACCCTTCATCCCAAAACACCGGTCAAACGCTTCTATTCCAGTGTGGCAGGCAGGTTCCTCCGCAATGCTTCAGACTTAGGCACCAACTACTGGCATGACAATATGCTCAAACCGGTTCTCTTCCGCCAGGCCGTCAAGGCCCTCCTTGCAGACCGCTCTGTCTCGGTCCACATTGAGATCGGCCCCCACCCGGCGCTCTCAGCCCCCTTGAAGCAGATCGGTACGGAGAGCGGCATGAAAGTCGCCTCCGTGCCAGTTATGTCCCGTGGTACGAGCGCCGTGGTAACCTTCCTTGCTACGCTCGGCGAGCTGCACTGTCGCGGGATCCCGGTAGACCTGCCCATCCCGCAGGACGCCAAGGCTCTCGGGGACCTGCCCCCGTACCCCTGGAACCTCTCCAAGACGTATTGGTCCGAGTCGCGCGTGATGAGGGCCTGGAGGTTCCGCAGGTTTCCCCCTCATGAACTCTTGGGCATCCGAAACGCTGATGATAGCGACATCTCGCCTACCTGGCGATGCACGTTGTCCGTTGATAATGTGCCGTGGATCAAGGACCACTGCGTGGGCAGTAATATTGTCTTTCCCGCCGCTGCTTACGTGGCTATGGCAGGCGAAATATTCTTCCAGCTAACCGGTAAGAGAGCTTATACTGTTCGGGAAATGAGCATTACGACGGCCATGACGCTGGAGGCGGGGTGTCATCTAGAGGTGATGGCGGGCGGCAGTGAGACCTACCACGGAGCAATGCGGGTGGCGCGAGTTCAGCATTCAGTCTTGTAAAGATGATATATGGACGACATACTGTACGGGCATCGTCAGGCCGGGCCGAATTTCCAGAGGCCTTTCTGGCAAAAGGGAGTCCTCTGACGCCTACTTGCGCGTTGTTGACCCCCGGGCGTGGTACAGATGCATCGCCCGAGTAGGATATAAGTACGGCCCTGAGTTCAGGGGCCTGGAGGACATCCGAGCTAGCGTCTCATCGCCGTCCGTTAAACTCGTCGTCAGTGATACAGAATCACCGGCTGATGTTCAGTGCAACTCAGCAGCCCGTTACGCCCTTCACCCAAAGACTTTAGACAAGATCTTCAAAGCTCTCAATGTCGCTTTCCACTCCGACCACCCCGCCTCGTAAAGCGTCTGAGCATGCCAACGTACGCGGAAGAAATCTTCGTCGATGGCGAGATCAGCGCCAAAAGCTTACATGGCAATGCAACGGCGACAACAGCCTGCACAACCGGGCCCGGTAAGAGCCATGGAGACCTCGTGGCGTAGACCTCACCAAACCCCAAAGAGGACCCCGTCTTCTACGCAAAGGGCTTCTGCTTCTCCCCGGGCGCCCAAGAGCCTCTCGACGCAGAGCCCCACGGCGCCATCCAAATGGTCTGGAAACCATCCCCCGACCTGCTGGACCCTTCGCCGCTGCTCTGCACAACCACGGACACACAACACGCCTTCACCCAACAGCTCCTCGAGAGCTTCAGCGTCATCTGCGCCATAACCATTCGCGACGCCGCCGCCCTCCTCCCAGAGTCCTCACGTGCCGCCTGGCCTTCGCACTTCACAAAACTCCACGCCTGGCTCGACGGATACATCGCCCGTAACGGATGCCTCGCCGATGCCGCCCTCACGAGCGTCATCACGCGCGACACCGAGCTGGTGACGACGTACGAAGCTATCAAACACACCTCCGCTGCGGATGCCGCGACGCTGATGCTTCGCTGCGCCACGCACGCCGAGTACATTCTCGACGGCGTCTCTTCCGCGCTGGACCTCTTCCTTCAGGGTGGTACGTTGCACCGGCTGTACGACTGGATGAACTCGCTGTGGTCGTACGAAGGATACCTTGAGCTCGTGTCCCATCAGAGGGGCAACCATCTCCGGGTTTTTGAGATCGGCGCCGGGACGGGCGGGTTAACGGCACGGGTGTTGGAGGAGCTAAGAGTGACGGCCGAGGATGGGGAGATGCACGGGACATGTGTATTTACGGACATCTCTGCCGGGTTCTTTGCGGCCGCGAAGGAGCGGTTTAAGAACTGGGCTGGTGTGGAGTATCGCATATTGGATATCACGCGGACCCGATGGTTCAGGGGTTTGAAAGAGAGGGGTACGATCTTGTTATTGCGGGTAACGTCAGTATTCCAACCGCCTTTTCGTTTGTGAGAAAGGCTTGTTGACTCCCTAGCAGGTTCTTCACGTCACTGACGACGTGACACAGACGCTGCGCCATGTTCGAAGCCTTCTTGAGCCAGAAGGTCGACTGTTGATGCAGGAGCTGGCGTGCGAGATCAAATGGATCAATTTGATCATGGTGAGAGAAAACCCCAATTTGTTCCATCATCTTTCTCACAGCTGACTCGAATATAATAGGGCTTCCTTCCTGGATGGTGGCTAGGCGAGCGCGACACCCGCGGAGAAGAACCGTACATGTCACCGGACCAATGGAACGAGCATCTCCTCCAAGCCGGCTTCTCGTCGCCGGACTGCGTCGTCCTGGACGCAGAGCCTCCTTACCACCTTAACGCAACAATCATCGCAAGACCTGCTTCGCTCATAAGCAGGACCACACCCAGCCACGCAGTTCCAGCTGCTCCTGGTCCTCAGGTCACCTTGCTTCACGACGAGGAAAGCCTATCGACAGAGACCTCTCATCTAGATGACCTCCTTCTCCAACACGGATACAAACCTACCCCAATCAGGCTCGGCGACCCCATCCTCCAGGGCCCCGTAATATCCCTCCTCGACCTCTCTTCCTCCGCAGGTTTCTTCACAGCCATGACCCAGGAAAAGCTCGATGCCCTGAATGGCCTCCTCGAGATGCTCAAGAAGACGGACAATCCACTGCTCTGGTTGACGAAGCCCTGCCAAGTCTGCCCGACAGACCCGAGCTACGCGCCAGTTCTCGGCGTGGCGCGGACGTCACGCCAGGAACTCGGGGTGCGCTTCGCGGTTTTGGAACTCGACTCTTGTGACTTCAGGGCAATGACAGCTGTGTGGCAAGTCATGTCGCGGAAGCTGAAGCTGAGCTACCCTCACCCGGCGCTCCTTCGGACGGATGACCTCTTGGACGATGACATGGAGTTCGTCTATCGTTCTGAGACAGACTGCGTCCTCATACCACGCAGCACCTGGATCTCAGTGCCCGAAGCCCTTATCGACTCCCAACCCAAGTATCTCGACACCCAAACCTCGACAGCCCTCCAAATATCTCGCCCTGGGCACCTACACACCCTATCCTATGCCATCCGCAACCATCCCCCCGCCCTCTCCTCCACCACCGTCAAAATCCGCATCCATGCCGCCGGCCTAAACTTCAAAGACGTCCTCACAGCCCTCAACATTTCCAGCGTCCTGGCCTCCTCCGGCCCTGCATCCCTAGGCTGCGAAGCCGCGGGCATTGTGACGGCCGTCGGCGCCTCCGTCTCGCGCGTCTGCGTCGGCGATCGCGTCATGCTCTTTGCGCCCCAGGCCGGCTGCTTCTCCACCTCGTTCCGCATACCTGAAGCCTTCTGCACGCGGATCCCGGACGAGATATCCTTTGAGGACGCGGCGGGTATGCCCTGCGTCTTCGCAACCATGCTGCGCGCGCTGGTAGACAAAGCGAGATTGGGCCCGGGAAGGACGGTATTAGTTCACAGCGCTGCAGGCGGCGTGGGTCTGGCTGCCGTGCAAATTGCGAGGTGGCTTGGCGCCGAGGTGCTCGCCACCGGCAGTGCCTCGCGAAGGGAACGCACATTGGGAAGATCGTCATCGACTTCGTTGACGAACACATTGACCACGGCTCACTGCCCCTAAGCCTGTGTCAGCCGGAGCCAATCTTCTGCTCCGACCCCGTCTACATCATCGCAGGCGGCATCGGTGGCCTCGGCGCCTCCATCATCCGCTGGCTAGCCCACCACGGCGCCCGAAACTTTGCAATCCTCTCCCGCTCGGCCGGCTCATCTGGCCATGACGCCTCAGTCATCGCCGAGCTGCGTGGCATGGGCTGCAAGGTTTGCGCCTGCATCTGCGACGTCGCCGACGAGGACGCCGTGCGGGCCGTCATGTCGGGCATCTCAAGGTCGTCGAGGATCGGGGGCGTGATTCACCTCGCCATGGTCCTCGCTGACGTGGAGTTGTCGCGGATGACCATGGACGAGTGGCAGGCGGCCGTGGCGCCCAAGGTCGCGGGTACGTGGAACCTGCATCATGCCCTGGGCGACAGCGGCGGGGAAGACTTCTTCGTCTTGATTGGAAGCATGTTTGGCGTGACCGGACGGGTTGGTCAGGCGAACTACGCAGCGGCGGCGAACACGTTCCTTGACAGCTTCGTCCAGTTTCGACGCGGGCTGGGGATGCCGTGTTCAGTTCTCGATGTTGGTCCTGTGGAAGACGTCGGGACTCTAACCCGTAAGCGTGAACTTCGCGAGGCCATGGGGAGTGCTGGAGCTGGATTCCTCACTGATCAAGACGTGCTAGACGGTCTCCATCTGGCAATCATTAAGTCTCGCGAGGGTCTCGGCAGGAATTCTGGCCCTTGACACAAGTTCCGCTGTCCGGCCCAAGTTGGCATCGGCTTCCGCTGCATAGTGTCGCTCGACAATCCACAGAACTTCGTGGTATGGAAGCGCGATCCACGGATGGCATTCTACAATCATATCGATCACGAGAGTAGCAGCGACACCAGCCAGGCTGCCAGCACTTCTGTTGTCTTGAATCAATTCGTGTGCCGCGTGAGGGACTGGCCGTCAGAGTTGGACAACCCCGCCTGCTCACTATTCCTCGCCCGCGAGATTGCCCGGCGCGTGCTGACTTCATTGATGATGGTGGACGAAGACGGCAGCAAGGCTGATGCCTCGGTCTCGATGCCGCTATCATCCTTCGGGATGGACTCACTCATGACCATCGAGATACGCAACTGGTGGCGAGCGGTCTTCGGGGTGGACGTCAGCTTGATGCAATTGATGAGTGCTCCGAGCTTCGAGCACTTGGGAAAGCTGGTGACCTGTCAGATGAAGGAAAAGTTTTGTACTCCAAACAGCAAATCCTCGTGAAACATTACTAGCCATGCCTAGCCGGTACGGACGCATCTTCGCTGGTTCGACCTTCGAAATGCGAATGTATCGCCGGTTACCAATGGCGCAGGTGCTAAGATACAGGCTTAGTTAGAGCTGCCAAAGCCTCCAATCTAGACCATAGAGAGGCTCGGGTAAATTATGAGCATTCGCCGAGTACAATACCATTACTTTCACGCCGGAAGCCAGTTGCCCCGAGCAAAATCAGGATGATCACTTACTTGACAATAAGTACCCGCCCTGACAGGTAGAGGCCGGAATCAAGAGAACGGCACTTGGCCCTTGTAGCGTGGCACCATAGCGGGAGAAGCTGCTTTTCAGCACCTCGACATAACATCACCTTTCCCTATGAACATTCAGGAGATGAATTGACCGCAGGCCCATGAATCTAGATGTTCGTAGAGCTATTTTATCTACCGCTACAGCCGCACTATGGGTCGAGAGGGCAGCGACCAAGAGGCGGGATATGGCGTGAACCAGAGCAACCTCCTCCAAAAGCCCACCCGTCCCAACCGCTGAGCCAGCCGTGTTCTCTGCCGACGACCTAAGGAGGTTTTCTCTCCCTACGAACAAAGTCTTTCCAAGCCTCGCATATCGCTTGTGCAATCATCTAATCACAGGCCATGGTTATATTGCCCCTGGCTCTCCAATGGTCAGTGGAAAACACCATCAGAAGGTATTCTCTTGGATATGCACAGCAATAGACCCTGATTATAAGTCAACACGCCCAAAACGGGAGGCCTCACTAGGGTGCAATCTGGGGCTCCGTGTCGCGCATGAGTGTACAGCCCGAACAGGTGGCCAGCTCACCGGTGAGGACCCCGGCCTGCATCCTCGGTGCATTTCTCCGTTTGAGGTCTTGCATCGAGTGCGCTGATTGAGGGAAATTTCGAGCGACGCAGACGCAAAGTCTGCCTTAGCCCCCTTGCGGGCGACTTCGTTGGCCGAGAAAGCAAAGCAACTCCGGATGCTTGGCGTCTCATGGGGTGAGTCGCCAGGTCCGTACGTAGCGTCCATGGCCATCGGTTTGCTAGAAGGGTAAGGAGAAACAGAAACAGACGGAAACGGAAATGGAATCAAACAATACGTGATAAGGAGAAAAGGGGTTTGCGGTTACAGCTATTTTCTGCGAAGGGGAGATCGTGTTCTGCCGTCGTGTCGCCGAACCACTGGGAAGCGCAGCATCTCTTCGCTGCGCGACAAATGCAAGCTTTCTGAACCACGGTTGTTCCGGGCAAACATATTTTTGGTCGCGAATGGCGACCATGCGGAATGAATGCTACCGTCGACAACGAGCACCTGAAGCTATTGGCGAACAATAGCTGCAGCAGCTCGCTGAGATGCTGAGTTATGGTATAGATGGCTCACTCGTGGTCAAAGCAGCACTGCCAGCGCACAATAAGCCAGCGAAGACGCTTGGTGGAAGGATGGTGAGGGTGCTTGGCGACTCAGGAGACAGATGTTCGCGTTGAAGATGGTTCTCCGGCAAGTAAACGCCAAGGAAAGACAAGTCGCCGTTCTCACTCGGTAGACACGGGTAATCGCCAGTTGACAGCATGGCCCATTGCTTGACGTTCGTCCCCTCTTGTCTACCGGCAGGCCGGGGCCCGGGTACCGGAGGGCAGCAGCCGTTTCAGTCCCCATCTATCCTAAGGTTGTCTCTAGCATCGTCACAGTCGCCCGGCCAAGATGAAGCCAAGACCAGAACCAAGGCCTTGCCGTCTTGGAGTGAGAAACTCCGGCTGCATCTTCACAAATCGCAAGACTTTCTCGATCGTTTTCGGAGTGTTGCGCTGTGGTCGTGTATTCTCTCTGTGCAACGGAGGTTAGTACCTGAGGTGTCCGCATTCTGAGTTTCCCCTGCTGTTGTGCGCCCGAGCATCGCTCACGACCGCCGATGGGTGGAAGGATAAGATTGGAACGATGGCTGTGGGCCTTGGCGCCGAGACTTGATGTAATCCAAGGCCACTGAGAGCGCTCGAGCTGATGGGCCAAGACGCCTAGAGATTTCCAAGACTTGTTGCGCAACGGAATTCCTTGCCCGCTTGCCAACGGGCTCTGCGAGCTAGGACAGGGCCAATGGACCTCTGGTTGAGGGCCAAGACGGTCTCCCTAAGTCTGGAGCTCGTGAGAAAGAAGGCCAAGAGCGCGTGGGTTCCATGAAAATGGAGCAAAGCCCACCCTGCAACAAGCCCTACTGGCACCTTGGCTTGAATCCGCTGAGCCAGGAATGTGGTGATCCCCCTCTTGAGTTTGCCTGCACCGCCTGCAGAGTCCTTCCTAATCTTGGCCTGGCGTCCGAACATGCCACCCCATTCGACCCTCCGCATTTGGACCCTTTTGGTGGGCCTTTGGTCTTCAAACTGCCGGGGTCGTCGCGATCGTCTGGGGGAGTAGACAAGATGGTCTGATGAGCCCAGAGTAACGACGACCAAACGTTGCGGGTTCCAATGTGGACAGATGTCGAAACTCACGAGGGGGCGATATCAGGTAGCAGATTACATCATGGGCGGTGCCGTTAGTGTTGGTATCGCCAACTGGGCACGAGGTCGTCTTCTCGTTCGGGTCTTGAGCTCCCAAGACTTAGCCGGAAAGCTTGGTATGATTCCGTGGCATAGTAGACTCATTAGACTCGTGGCGCATCGGTGAGTATTCTCACGGCATGACCAATGGGGGTGACTGTTATGCAGGACGGCACAAAGTGTGCGGGTATCCCTCCTAGAACCTTAATCCCTTTGGGCGATGTCAGCATCAGCGTGGGACAAGCGATGACCGATGTGGATAGAGGACTTGAAGGCCAATTTGGTGATTGACGGGGATCGGGGCAGAGACGTTGAGACGGCCCCAAACAAACTCACAAATCGCGCAAGTGAAATGCAAGTGGCGGACCAAACATTGCGAGAGGAGCAGCGCCAAGACTTGTAAAGGCCTCGTTTTGATTGCTCGTCCTCTGATTGAGTGTGAGTTGCAGATGGCCGGAGTGGTGGACTGGCGGCTTCCCCCCTGGGCAAGAGTTGAACCCAAGGCGAAACCACCCATCCTCGTAGGTCTTGGCATTGCTTGCACAGCCTCAATTGTACGGCGAAGCAGCGGCCGCAAGGTGGGCAGGATTGAATACAGGCCGAAGGTGCTTGGTATCTGCAGCCAAGAACGCCCAGGCTCTGTCTTGGCTGGGCGATGAAGCGGCAAATTCTCAGGTTCGGGTGGCTGCAATGGCTGTATCCCGTAGCCAGCTCGCAGTGTCGTGTCTCGCGCAGTCTCGAGTCCTGGCGTCGAGGTTCTGGGGATAGTCTGCAGCTGCTGCAGCAGCAAACGCACAGTGCCCGTTCGTGGCCCCACCGGGTTCCTGATGATGTGATAACATGGGTTTGTGAGACGGCTCGACGTTCTTGGGATCGTGTTTTTTGTCGATGAAGCTTGGCGACGCGGCCATAGAGGGCGACGACGCTGCGACTCAGACTGACAAGAGCAGAGGACTCAAGACTTTCAGGAGGATTCTGACACCAGGCGGCGTACCGCCAGCGTGGGTCGAACTGCCAAGTTTGGCCGACCCGCTCACCTGAGTATAGACGGGCGCCGGCTCGGGCACGTTGGATCCATGTTTTAAGGTAATGGACGGGACGACGATTCGATGGATCGACGAAGAAGGCTGTGCCAGGGAGTTGTGCGATGCGGTGCGGTGCGGTGCGGAGGGTGCAAGAACCCGACAGCGAGAGCCAAAATTGTAGCAGAAAAGGCAAAAAGGGGACGGTCCAGGAGAGAGACTTCAACCACCACAACTGGACGGTGGGAAAAGAAGCAGGGAAGGATGGAGGAGGATGTGGAGGGGCCAATGGAGGCACCTGCCGTTGCCAGAAATTGAGTCTTGGCCAATATGGCGGTTGGCAGGCAGGAGATGCTACTCTGTGCATCCGGAGATGTACCAGAGTACCTCGCATAGATACGTACTCCTCGGACCCCGACTGGCTGATGTGTGTTTGGCACGGCATGCTACAGTGCCTTACTTTTCCCACCTTGCCCAATCTTCGATTCGCACGATTTGCTCCCCGTCTCCTTCCCACGCCGCACCATACAACATCTTCCCCCTCCCCTTTCCTGAATATTAAGTCTTGGCGATGCCCACCCATCTCTTCGCACCAAAGGCATTTCCCACCGTCCGGCACACCGGCTTCTCTCGCGTGGGCCGCAACAGGCGGTATTGCGCAACACTCTAGGGACGAGCCGGTTTGGACGGCTTCTCGCTGACCAAAGGGAAGCGGCGACTGTACTGCGAACATGTTGAGAAGAGGGGGCCAAGGGGGGGACACAGCAGGCGAGCGTATTTTGCTTGCGCGTAGCCCTTGGCGCTAAGGACTTGGCAGTCTTGGCTGCGGCGGAGAGGCCAAGAAGAGAGGAGCGGAAAGCTTCTTTTCGCTCTCGGGCATCGCCCCTCAACCACCGTGTCGACAGTCACCTGGTCCCGAAAAGAGTGGCAGCCGCCCCGGCTTATCGAGGGCTTGGTCCCACCCCATCGAGTTGAAAAAGGGGAGGTGGAGACGCTCGGTTAAGCACATGGGAGCATGCCCAGTGCGGAATGACGAGCTGGCTGCATCTGTCCACGCAGGCGTTTCTTGGGGCGGTCCCGAGTCCCGTCGCGTTTTATGGAGTTATGGGGTATGCGCTTATCAGAGCGTCCGAGGCCGCCGCCGCCGCTACCTGGGCATCCGTGAAGCCCCCGTGTTTTATTCGCTTCCTTGTCGGTCTCTTGGCCTTCTTGGGGGAGTCTTGGGGCCAGGAAAAGGCTTGGACAGGCTTGGAAGGCTTGTCGCTCCTTGTTCCCCCGTGCCCGTCGCTTTTGCCTGTTAATCGTCACCAGGCATTCCCATGTCCTGTCAATCGTCCTGTCTCTGAACCACCTGAAAGTGTATCTTTGGTACTGCGTACGATGGGTGCTTTGCCTTTTGCCCTGTGACATCAGGTACGAGAGTACTTGGCAGCTTGTTTCTCCAGGGAAGCGCAGTCTTGAGTCTCTTGTCCCGTCCGGTCACACCCCAAAAATACTCGGTCCATTCGCTCGGCTGGAAACAGCTCTCTTCCCCATCTGAGACGGTCGCGGGCCCCTCTTCAGACGACACCGAGAAGATGGTTGCAGCATCTGCCGGGCAAGTGCAGAGTGCTGTAGACAGAACTAATCAGTCCCGTTACACGAGACGCGATCACCGATGGATACCGTTTATTAATGACAACCACCACAGTCCACCACGGGTGACAGAAGGAAGGCGACAAAGAAGGGGCGGCGCATCGTGCGGCCGGCCGACGGCGACAAAAACGAGGAAACCAAACGCCTACGCCGCGCTTGCGGTCATCAGCTGATGGCGAGCTATTGACCAACAGCAACTGGAAACGGTTGCGCGCAGGATGAAGCAATGAGCGCCAAGTGCAAATGCCAAGGTCTCGGCGAAGGGAGAAAGAGGTGAAAACTGGAGATTTGCCAAGACTCTCCAAGACAGCCAAAGTCTTGGCATCGTATGCGCCCGGATGTTGCGGTGTTGGCAGGGTACATGGATGGACAGTGCGATCCGAAAGCATGCACTAGCAGCAGAAAACGGTGTCAAGGGCTTTTGCTATCAGGCTCTGTCCTCCATCTGGCAGGGAAAATGATAGAGGTGACCGTCTCCCTCACAGTGTCAAGAGCTGGGCCATTGGGCGCGCCGCTGCCACCCTCTTGTCTCTCCCCACCACCCGCGACATCGGCTTGGAAGCCCTCGCCACTCTTGACCAATGAAAAGCCAGCTGGTCTGACAAGCCCCCGGTCGCCAAGACTTTGCCAAGACTCTTAGGAGGGTAGGAAGAGCGGAGAGGAAATGTGATTCATGAATAAAGAGACCAGCCATCGTCCATGCCCCCCAGATCTGTCTGATTGAATTCTCGAAGAACAACCCAGTCTTGCGAGAGTCGGCAGAAAAAACATAAAAGCATTGCTGACCGTCTCTTTTTTCCCCCGTTCCAGCCTTTGCATTATCCCAAGTATCACCTTCTCGACCGTTTTCGGCAATCTACACCCTTTGGTGTCATCCATCTACTGCCTGAGCACACTGAAGGACCCCACTTCACTTACACATAACATCCCACCTCACTCACACACTCGGTGTTCCCTGAGCATCGGGACCCGGCTCACCTCACCTTTCCGGACTCCTTTCACTGAGCCGTCCAGCTCGGTCACCACATTCGCACATCATGTCGACAAAGCAAGAGAATGAGAGCTCTGCAAGCAACTCTCCCAAGAGCAACACCCCGGCTCCCTCAACAACGACCAGCAACACCTCCCAGTCAGCCAACAGCACTAGCGCCGAGGACAACCTCATCTGCAAGTGGAACGCCTGCAACCTTAAGTTTGTCTCACCCGAGGCTCTCTACGTATGTCATACTTCAATCCCCGATGCTCACAATCATCTGCCTAACCATCCTCCAGGAGCACATTTGTGAGCGCCATGTCGGCCGCAAGAGCACCAACAACCTCAACTTGACTTGCCAGTGGAACTCCTGCAGGACGACCACTGTGAAGCGTGACCACATCACTTCTCACATCCGTGTGCACGTCCCCCTCAAGCCTCACAAGTGCGAGTTCTGCGGCAAGTCGTTCAAGCGTCCCCAGGACTTGAAGAAGCACGTCAAGGTAAGCTGCGGCACCCCGTCTCCATCTTCACACCAGAACGGACAAAAAACTCACTCTCTGCAGACTCACGCCGATGACTCGGTGCTCGTCCGCTCGCCTCAGGATCAAGGCCTGAACGGCTACCGGGCGCAGCCTGGCAAAGGTATGTAGAAGCTCACGTTTGCGCATCCAATGTCCTCTATTTTCTCCCAACTAGAGGCTAATTTGCCTCCAGCTTCTTCTAGCTACTATGATCATAATGGCCACATTCGGACTAACTCGGCCGCCTTCGCACACCAGGCTGGGCATGCTAGCTACTATGCACCCCAACCATCTACCAACTATGGACTGTACTTCAACCAACAACCCCTGAACCCTCCCCGAACTGAGTACATCGGCCACCACCACGGCGGCTACGACAACCGCAAACGCGCCTTCGACATGGTCGACGACTTCTTCGCCCACGCCAAACGCCGCCAGGTCGACCCCACCTCCTACCAGCAAGTCGGCCGATCCCTTCTCCCCCTCCACGGCGCCCTCGGCCTCCACACCGGCCCCATGCCCGGTTCCGACTACATGGCCGCCCCGCCCCAGCACCACGTCCAGCAGCACGTCCAGGGCCCTCCCTCCGGCCCCGGCCCCCTCACCCAGCAGTACTACTTGCCGCCTATGCCCAACGCCCGCACCAAGAACGACCTGGTCCAGATCGACCAGATCCTCGAGCAGATGCAGAGCACCGTCTACGAGAACGCGAACCAGGCCACCCAAGGCATCCACATCCACGGCCAGAACACGTTCGACCTCCGCCACAGCCCGTCGCCCCCGGGCGGCCACCGCGGCTCCCACGCCGGCATTCCAGTCTCCCAGGACGGCTACCACGCCGTGTCCGCTGCTCACATGGCGTCGCCACTGACCGCCGTCTCCTCGACTGGAACCCCCGCCGTCACACCCCCCTCGAGCACCATGTCCTACACCTCTGGTCACTCCCCCAGCCCCTCTTCCTCCGGCATGTCTCCTCAGTCGAGACACTCCTCAACCGCTTCTTCAGTCATGTACCCCAACCTCCCCGCCGTCAGCTCCGTCTTCCCCGGCCAGTCAACTGCATCCACTCTTGGCCCCAGCTTCGACAGCAACGAGCGCAGACGCTACTCCGGAGGCATGCTCCAGCGCGCCGCCCCCTCCTCGCCCAGGTCTCCCCTCATCATGGAGGACTCCTCCGGCGTCACCACTCCCAAGGCCGAGTCCGTCGCTTCATCAGTCGGCTCTCCCTCTTCAGAGTCCGACATGAGCGAGGGTGCCCGCGAGCGCGAGGAGAAGTACGACCAGTGGCTTGAGAACATGCGCACCATCGAGGCCCTCCGTGAGTACATCCGCGACCGCATCGACCGCAGAGAGTACTCCGAGGAGCCCGCCGAGCAAGGGTCCAAGTCTCCCGTGGCCAGCCGGCTCAAGTCTCCCGAGCCCATGGAGGTTGATGCGAAGCCCGGTCCGGCAGCGCCACTGTACCCTATCCTGCGCATGCCGAACTGAAGAAGCTTTCTGCAATGAGGAAAGAAGAGGAGCCTCCTAGGCACGTGTACCAACAGTTGTTCTACAAGCGTGTTTGTTTTCACAAAAGTCTTCTCACACGAGACGAGGGAAATAGTGTGACCGGTTCAAAAAAAAACCTGGTTCGTATTTGATTCTACTGCATTCTTTTTTTTTTACGACGACCCTTCTGGCAAAATACCTCCCAAACCTGTCGAAGCCTCTTTGTTACGTTACATACCCTGGTCGGTGGAAGTTGAAAGGGCAAGTCGGATTGATCACGCAGTCTACCAACACGCAGATGGATGGATTACGGGGGAATGGACATACTCCCTCGATCCCTTACAAACACTTTTGATTTTATCCACATTTGTCAACGGAAGAAGAGAGTTTTAACATTCGGGAGGGCTTTGCGAGTCTCAAAGCATACACACCTTGGTGCGAAACATTGTTCTTTTTTCTTCTCACAGAACGGTTTTTACGCGGATCATCAAACGGAAATCATCGGAACGGGAAATGAGATCATGAAAACCATCAACAAACACAAATCATGTTGCTTCGCCACCTATGTAGTCTCCTTGGCCTGAACTCAAGGGTCGAAATGAATGCTTATTGCGCCTCTGAACTTTCATATCTTGGCGCCGTCTTGGCATCGACTTGGCAAAGCGTGAATCGAAAACACCTGTGAATTTGAACGTGATTAACTTGCCTGGCGTGCCAACCTTTTGCACAGCCCACGTCTGGCAAATGCCTCGTCGCCTGCGCGAGAGCGACCTCGCGGTCTTTCTCGGTGTCGGTTTCGCCGCTCTGGCTGGTCAATATTGATGATGAACGTCACGAACCTCGCTGTGCCGCCTTTGCTATACGTTACCAGAAAGTTAGATTTCAGCTTGGACGAACTGCCCCATTTCCGACGTGCATCCAAGAATAGAAACATGCCTTTAGGTAAAAAGACTCTTTTCATTTGCCACGCGAAGTACGCAGGGCGCATGGGAGTACGAACCGAGACCCCGTGCCTGGTGCTTTGGTGGGCGAACAGATCTGGCCTTTTCAATGTCGCCGGATCCGTGGGGTGACGGGCGTCATTGCAATGTCTGCCCAGGACGCCGTATCCCCAAAGGAAACACGAGCTTCTCGCCGCAAGGAATTGTCCGTCGTTGGATTTTTCAAGGTCGTATCTTTCTCTAGGGCTTGCCGAGGCCATGGGATGTTTGCAAGTGTTCCCACTAAAGTCTGTTTAGCCGGGCGCGAGCTAGACTCAGGGTCCCTTGCCGACGCTTGACGTCCCGGGCGTGAAAGAACAAGATATGTACGCAAACCGCATTGGATGTCGCCAGGAATGTAGGAACGAACACCGCTTGGCCGAGACTTAGCTGACGTGTATCTTATCAAAGCAAGTGCAGACAACGCCGGCTCGGGATGAAGACGCCTTCTTCTCCTCTCGGCGAGACGATGTACAGCACATTGCCTCTTTGATACAAGTGGTTTCTCTTCACGAAGCCGTCCAATGATTGAAGGAGGCCGGGTAAGACATGTCAGCCCTGTGTTCGGCCCTTCCTCCGGAGGGAACGAAGGGTCATGCGGACAAGGTGGGATACACGAACACAACGCCGCAGGTCATGTTTGTTTTTCGAACTTTTGAGTTTCTAGCAGGTTATGTGTTTTCTGCGTCGTTAGTTCAGATATCTCAGCGGGGGTTCTAGGGCCGAGAAAGCAACTCAGAACCCCCTCCCTCGCCCGTGGAAATTGGAGGGAAAAGCCTAGAGTTCAGCTTACTGATGACTATACCGCGATGGAAGCGCCCTCAATGTCTTGGATACCGGAGCGAAGGGGGGGTACGAGGCCAAGCAAGTAAGCGTTCGACGATCCTCCTCTGCAAATCCGGGGATGTTATTCTTGTCAGTTGCACGCGGGTGATCGGCGACAATTCCCCACTGGTTCAGCCTATTCCCCCTTGAGAGCATATGTTTTAGACGAGGCGCAAACTTGCTGTCATGCGATTGGCGGCTTCTAGTCTCTACCTGCAAAAGTTGGTGTCTCTTCGGCGAGTTTCCTTTAGGGTGACGAGTTTACGTGGGGGGTTAGGTTAGTTGTACTCAACGAGTAGGGTTCTTGGAGTTGGAAGACTCGCTGCGATGTTGTCATCGTTGTCGGGTAGCTTACTTGTTCACGAACATAGGAGTAAGGAGCACAACGACACTACTGAGAGGAAGTATAAAAGACATTAAAGAGCTATCTCCATACACTCGAAATTCCATCGCGGCATCAGTCAACAGCACACAATTTGTAATCTGCCACCACAAATCAAATACTATAACCAACTTAGAGCGCAGTTTCCTTTTAGACGCTTAAACCTCAAGACCAAGCCGCAATGCAAATCGACACCAAAACCCTCCTCGCCCTCATCGGCACCCTCTCCGCCGTCAACGCATCCCCCGCGTCCCCACACGCCCTCGCACCCCGCGAGACGACCCCCGAGGAGCCCAAGGCCGACTGCTGCTCGTGCGACCTCAAGAACCGAGGACCCAACTACATCTGCCGCGTGCCCCCGGCCGGCATCTGCGCTGTGCCTGCTATCGCTTGTCCACACGACCCGGAGACGCAGGAGCAGTGCTGCTGCTGCGACATTAGCGTACCGGCGATGCGGTGCAAGGCCATTGCCAAGGGGAGCGGGTGCTTCTGCACTATGATCAAGTGTCCTTTCCAATTTGATATGTCGTACTTGCCGAACTTCGGATCAGGTGTTGGAGGGACGGAGAATGACGGATAGCGGGTGAAGGACGGTTTGTGTAGGGAGGTCAAGAAAATGGACATTGGGATAAGGCGTGGGGTCAAGACCTGATGAAAGCTTGCCGTTTGATGGCTGTTGAGGTTGTCGTTTTGTTTGGCCAGCAGCTTGGTCGTACGGCTTTGGGTACAATGAACTACATTCACTCAACACCGTCTGACGTTTGATTGTTAAAGAGGATCCATACTCGTATGCGAAACACAAATTTGAAGAATCGGAAATTTTGATCGTCAAGTCTGGATATTGAATTGAAGTCTTGTGAATGACGTTTTCCCACTTTAACAATCTCCAATTTAAACCATGGCTTCCTGCAATGACACTTTTTCGTATCAGCTGCGGAAGGCGTTTGCAGACGGATCATCTTGGCCAGTTACGAGACTTGGGAGTGTGTAATGGACCACTACAGAGACTGAGCTGCAAGGAAGTCATGTGGTGCGATTTCTTTGCCGGTTCACAACTAAAAGTCAATTAGGTTCTTATATCTGCAGCAATAGTAGAACAACACGCAGCGTAAAAGTTGCGACTAAGGTTACAGCTAACGAGAATAACCCGGACACACGGGGTTTGCGGCCTCCGAGGATGACACATTCAAACTAATGTTGGTTTCTTCTCAGGAAGCACGTGAGGTCACCGAAGATCATTGAGCTTAGTAAGAATCCAGAACCACTCATCAAAGTTTTTTCTACGTCCTCAGCTTTGTGGATTTGTCCAGGGGCAATTTGTCCGGGTCGAATTCAACTCCGATGCCCTCGGCCCCCTATCTATCTCACCATGAATGTCTAGGTATCGATTGCTATTACAACCCCGCGTGGATACTAAGCGATAACCGATCATAAACGCGGGCCTCGTGTGTAGCGGATGAGGGAGCTATCTACGGAGGCGGAGGCGGAGGTGGCGGTGGAGTGAATGCCAAGGGCCATGAGGACGCGATTAGGAAGTGGGTAGGGTGTTGGGATGGTGCCGCAACCACAATCGTGAGAGCGCGGTAGTGAGCGGGGCTCCGCTGAGCATCTGGAGGCATTGACTTTGAGTACGCGAGTATGCCCGACATTGTCGGATTTATTGCGAAACTAAAGATGCAACATATAAACATGAGCCCGAATGTAGCTGAATTGGATGTACAGAGGCATTTGAGGTTCATATCCCTTGGTATCGCTTCCTACTGCCTTGACCTTCATCAACCTACCACTTCTCGTAAAGTTGATTGCTTCAGCTCTTAAGTCTCCAGATTTTTGGTTCACATCCCGGTCCACTTCCTGATATCGGATCGCAAACATGGGTTCTCTCCCCGCACCCCCTTCGAAGACTGAATACCGGATCTTGGAGAAACCGAGCCGCAGCGGAAGAAAGCTCCGCATCGTGTGCCTTGGGGGCGGCGCCAGTGCGCTGAACTTGGCTCATGAGATTGACACCTGCAAGACCCTCGACTTGGAGCTCGTCTGCTACGAGAAGAACCCTTCCATCGGCGGAACATGGTACGAGAACCGTTACCCGGGTTGCGGGTGCGATATCCCTTCGGTCAACTATCAGTTCTCCTGGGCACCGTCTCCAGAATGGACGAAGTTGTGAGTTGAATGGGATCATTGGCCTCACTTATTTAAAAGCTGACCAGGAAATGTTTTGCGAAGCTACTCGAGTGCGCCTGAAATTCTGCAGTATTTCAAGGATGTTGCAGAGAAATACGATTTGAATAAGTACATTCGTCTGAACAGCACCGTCACGGGAGCTTTCTGGGACGAGGCCAAGCAGAAATGGCACATCCAGGTCCAGAAGCAAGACGGTACCACGTTCGAAGATACAGCCGACATTTTCGTCAACGCTAGTGGTGTTCTCAAGTTAGTTGACTCTGTAAACACTTCTCAGCCGGCGTCAACTAACGCACGATCTTCAGCAAGTGGAAGTGGCCTGCTATCAAGGGCAGAGAAACTTTCAAGGGGACAATGCTTCATAGCGCCAACTGGGACAACAGCGTTGATCTCAAGGGCAAGAGAGTCGGTATGATTGGCTCTGGCTCTTCGGCAGTTCAGATTGTGCCAAATATCCAGCCCAGTGAGCCGTACCGTCCCAATTTTTGTTAGGAATAACGACATTAACATTCGGTAGTCGTGGGAAGCATGAGCTGTTTTATTCGAAGTTCGTCATGGGTGGTCGGTGGCTTTGGTCAACGCTTTGCAGGGAAGAACGGTACCAACTTTGAGTGTAAGTTTTGTTCTGGACTTGAGCCTGAGCCACCTACTGACGCGATGCGATAATCCGACAACAGACAGCGAAGAACAGCACGATATCCTTCGGAGAGACCCAAAGAAGTACCTTGCGTACAGGAAGAAGATCGAGTCTGAGCTGAACTCCCGATTCCGCTTCATTCTAAACGGATCCAAAGAGCAGGCCGATGCCAAAGCTGTAAGCGCTTTCTCCCCGCTATTCTCCAGCCACGACATGCTTACACGCCATCAGTTTGCAGAGAAGGACATGCGTAGCAAGCTCGCAGGCAGGCCAGACCTCCAAGACCTCATAATCCCCAAGAACTTTGCCGTCGGCTGCCGAAGGCCGACCCCTGGAAACGGTTACCTTGAGGCCCTTTGCGAAGACAACGTAACTGTTGTCTCCTCAAGTATCCAAGAGATTACTCCAAAGGGAATTAAGACGGCGGATGGAAAAGAGCACGAGTTCGACATTATCGTTTGCGCCACTGGCTTCGACGTCAGCTGGAGGCCGCATTACCCTACAATCGGACGCAACGGCGTCAGTCTGAGCGAATACTGGAAGGACATGCCCAACACTTACCTCTCCTTGACAGTCGCCAATATGCCGAACTACGTCAGTGAGTCACATCCATCATATCCTTGACTGACCAAAGACCTGCAAGCTAAACCATGGACTTAAGTCTTTAACGGCCCGTTCGGGCCCTACGGCCATGGGAGTTTCCTTCCCATCACCGAGACGGTGGCAAGATACGTGATGCAGATGCTGCGCAAGATGTCGGAGGAAGAAATCGCGTCATTCTGCCCGAAGCAGGAAGCCGTGGACGACTTCGTCGAGCATCGCCGCCAGTTCCTCCCTCGTACTGCGTGGACGTCACCGTGCCGTTCGTGGTTCAAGCAAGGTACTATCGATGGCGAGCCCATGATGTGGCCTGGGTCCCGTATCCAGTTTTTTGAGACAATTGCCACACCTCGTTGGGAAGACTACGAGCTGAAGTACACGACGAGCAACCGTTTTGGATACTGGGGTAATGGATTTGCGCAGCGTGAAACAGACGGGCGGGATTTGTCGTGGTATTTGGGTCTGCTTGATGGAGTTGATGAGCAGCCTGTGTTGCCGGATGAGGATTTCGAGGAGTTTCTCATGAACAAATAGATATATCGTAGAGAGCCATAGAATTTTAGCTTGATTCAACGTCACGACTTTTCTCGGGGGTTTCGTAAAATAATACCTCACAACACACACAGTGTTGGATGATGTGGTGAACATACCAAAAAACATGGAGAATTGGAGTTTCGATTGTGGTGCTGCCCTATTTTCTTGACCGCCAACAGAGATCGAGAGATTCTTTCTCTAATTTTCATCGAGTTTTCACCCTGGCCAGCTTAAGCCGATCTCTTGGAATTCTCCTTCGACTTTAGTATGGTGATCAACCGCTGGTTTCCCGGGATTAACCAGTGCGAAACGGTCCGAAAAGCAGCTGCTGCGTTTGAGGAGCAGGAGGCATGGCAAAGCTACGAGGTCAAGTCCACCCTCACACCTTTGAATTCTTTTTACCCTTTGCGCTAGTTTATGAGGAATTCTTGGATCACTGTGACTTAGAATGTACGAGGTTTGGTTTTCTTTAAATGCGTCAAGAGTACCGGCATGGAAATATATTATGTCACCTTGGTAAACAGATGGGTCTTTCCAGATTGCTTCAAATTTGTAAAAGTAAATTGTACTCGGTTTAAGGGGGGCCTCTGGCTGCGATACACACCCAATACACACATGTTGCGTTATCTATCAAAACAAAAAGTTGCTGGACATCCAGTCTCCCAAACTTGTAAACCCAAACCATCAAAGCACGTAACGGAAGTTGGGCTGCTCGAAATCTGTCAAATCCAAAAACTCAGTCCCAGCCGTAACAGTCTCAGGCTCCTCGACCGCTTTCTTGTCCCGACGCTTGTTTTCCCAAATGTTAACAACTCGGATGGCAACAATAGTACAGCCAGCAAGACCGTACATAATGGCTACCATGAGCTTGCCGTTGTGGTAATTGGGCGCCTCGTTCGAGCGGAACGTCTGCGGTCCGATCCAGTTACCGGCACCATAGGCAAGAATCTGAAGACCATTAACGGTAGCTTTCTTGGTGTATCCGAGGGTGTTGTTCGAGATCATGACCATGACGAGACACCATGAGGCACCTGCGGCGCCAATGAGGTAGTAGCCCACAAGCAGAGCAGCTTGTGCGGAGAGAGGGATGACGATCATCATGATGCCGCCGATCATTGGAATGAGGATAGCAATAAAGGCGAAGAGAGACCGATCCATGAACTTGTCCGAGAGGTATGTAAAAAGCAGCTTACAAGTGATGTCGACCACACCTGTAGGCATGTTGAGAAGCAGGGACAGGCGAGAGTTGAACCCGAAAGAATTGATGATAATGGAGCCGAAGGCAGTGATGCCACCATTGGGAATGTTCATCAGCAGCGAGAAGAGCACGTATAGATATGTGCGGGGGTCCTTGAAGGCCTCAAAAAACTGGTCCCATTTCCACTGGCGGCTTCCTATTCCCTGAAAATTGCCGCGGATACGCTCAATGGCGATGGACTTCTCCCGGTGGTTGAGAAACTTGGCGTTGGTCTGGTTATCGGGCATGAACCACCAGCAGTAGACACCGGTGATGACAGTGGGCAAGCCGAGAACGAGATACAAGACTTTCCAGGTTGCCAGAACAGTGTTGTGTGCACCCGAAAGTCCGTAGGCAATGGGGCCTAGTGTCAGAAGAGCGACGCCGTTACAGCTGAGCCAGTAACCCATTCGCTTGGCTTGCTCGTTTTGTTTGTACCAGGCGGAAGTCAGGATGACGAAAGCGGGCGTCACGGTGGCTTCGAGAGCACCGAGGAAGAAGCGAACCGAGAGGAGACCGGCGTAATTGAAAGCGAAAACATGGCAGATCAGGACGACGCCCCAAAGGATGATGTTGGCTGATGTGTACTTCCCCAGAGGTAGACGTCTAAGGAGGTAAGTCGTGGGAAACCTTGGCTGTGTCAGTATGGGATTATACCAGTCAAGCGTTGGGTGTAGTCAACTCACTCCCATAGAAGATAGCCGGCATAGAATATGCTAGAGGCCCAGCTGTATTGTTGACTTGTCGGGTCAAGTTTTGTATCCTCGCGAATGCCCATTAGGGAAGCGTAGTTAAGAGACGTCTTATCGGCGAACTGCAGAGCATAAATCCACATCAAAAGTGGTAGAATTGCTCTATCAATCTTCCACAGAACTTTTCTTTCCTCCTCGGGAGTGAACGTGACCTCTTCTCCACTGACGAAGGCGAGAGCAGGATCAACTTCTCCATGCTTGAGCTTTTCAATGCTGCCGTCTTCGAGGTCAGTCTGTGTTCGAATGACGTCTCCACCGTCCGGTTGAGTTGTCTTCTTGTTGGCGTCTGAAGACATTGTTGACGTTGACGATTAGGAGATGAATATAGCGAAGTGCGATGTTGAAGGGCGTCGATTGACTGGCTGGACAGGCGTCACGTTTTGTGAGTTTGAGTCCAGAGACAAATAAACACAACGAGAGTTTTCAAATGACGATTCTTAGCCAGGGTCAACTATCGAGATAGCTCAGAGCAACTCCAAAGTGGCGTGAGTGGAAGACTTGCACAGTATCAAAGTTTCGTGGGAACACGTAGAAGTTTATACGTGTCTAGTGCTGCGTAGTGAATGCACTTCAAGGCCTCAATCATCTTGATTAAAGCTGAGCTCGGTGTCATCGGCAAGGGGGCTGTTCGGTATGATCATAAAACCGGCTGTTCTGTTGACAAGGTGGCTTGGCTGGTTATCGTTGAGATAGGGGATTTCACGTCAAACTCGGTCATGCTGCTATCTCGGATCCACCCTGGGCTCATGCGTGCCAACGGAGCTCCGCCCCCGCATTTTGAGGTTTGGCCTAGGAGGCACTCCGCAATCTTGGGGTACGCCGGGATGAAGACACCTCTTTCCCGGCTGAGTGCCGTTGCCGTTATCTCCGAGTCCTCTTATGGCAAGTTGGTGCACTATTTGACATCGTGCTAGATAACAGGATAGTGATCCAGTTGGATGGATCCGCTGGTGGAGCCCCGTTCCCTTCACCCCGGATTCAAAGCTTCAAGGTAGCTCCCATAGACCACAGATACGCTTGCGCTCGAGTCATGACCTTTGGTTTGTGATCGGAGCTTCGGTTTTGGTGCGTGTGTCACTTTAACATCTGTTCAGTCTTCGTGGCTTTTTGGCTGTGGGAAAACCCTCGGAAAGCGTGCCAAAGTCTTGGGTAACATTTGCGCAACTCAAATGTCAAAGCCGTGGTTGCGGATGGGACTTTCGTGTATATGGGAGCTCAGACATATCCTTGTTCATTTAGTTAGACTGTCTGCTATTCTCATTCCAAAACGGTAATCCAGCCTCCAATCGAGCAGATCCATAAATCGACGAACTGTCCAGCGACTCCCCTGCAAACTTTCTAGCGGCCTCCATGCGGGCCAAAGCTGTTTCAATAGTTGGGATACGTGTGCCATGTTCCTCTGCAATCTTGACTGCATGTCCTGCGTCCTTCGCCGCAAGGGAGACTGCAAAGCCCGGGGGAGTTCCCAAGGGTGGCGCATAGGCGCCCGTCGTCATCCTCTTGGAGTAGCTCTCGATGACCGGTCCATACATGTCACCAGCGTAGCTCTCAAAGCAACGCTAACAAGTCAACGGCCAACTAACTTAGTCAAGTGAAGCTATTCCCACCCGTCAATTAACCAAATATCAGAGCCAACTTGACTTATTTGATTTGGTTTGGATTATATATTCTCCGGGCATCCGATCGGCCAATTGGAAGCTGTAGATCTATCGGAATTACTGTCTGCCTACCTCCGGCCGGCCAGCCTACCCGTCACATTCCACCCACCACATTCCACCCACCAACCACCACTTTACTGTATCCATCAGACCTAACAGAAAAACTGTCCTGTGCTGGAATACTCTTTTCAAATCGTTGCGTTGTTGATTTATTGAGTTGATAAGATTGGTGGCGTGGAGGGTGTCTTAGTCTCCCGTCATGGCGGATCCAATTGAGGCGGAGATTGTGGTGGACCCGGATGACGGCCCCAATTCGACGGCAAAACGCCCGATTCGAGCAGTGAAGCCGACCATCAAAATCCGTACCGCGACTCGACAGGAGGAAGAGACAGCGCAGCAACCGAAGAGAACGATCCGGACCGCGATGCGATCAATCTCTACCGAAGGAAGTACGGAGCGAACGAGCGACACTCGAAGAAGCAGCAGCGGGGGTGGGAGCAGCGGAAGTAATGATGGTAGGGCGATGCTTCAGAAAGCCTTGGAGTTGCTGGTTGAATCCCGCACGGAATCCCAATGGCTGAGGGAGGCACTCGAACGGCAGGAAGAGACCATACGCGATTTGAGCTTGAAACTAGACGACACCATAAAGCGGATGAACGAAGAACTGAAGCAGTCCCGCGAAGAACTGAAGCTGGTCCGCGAACAACTCGAGACGATGGCGGCGAACGCGACGCATTCCCTACCTCTATCGTACGCCGACGCAGCGCGATCGGCCCCGTCTTCTCAACCAACTAACCTCCGAACGCTGTCATCTTTTAACACGACGCCCTCTAACTTTTCTGACACCCTGTACTGCATAATTAACACGGCTTATGCTGAAAGCGAAGCGATTGATTAGACATTAGTCGGGTCGATTCGGACGATGGTAGAGAATCAGATGCGCGCTAAGGAAGGAGGAGATGCGACCTGGCGGTGCCGAGCGGTGACTAAGGACCTAAGGAACGCGTATCGCGTTAGGATTGCCTGTAGAACCGAAGAAGAGCATACAATGGTGAAGTAAGTGATCGAAGCAAACTTAGCACGTGGCACCTGAGTCCTTTGAGACGACATTTATCCCATCCGAGTGGACAGTATGAATTGAACGGCGGTACTTAACGACGGCGGAAATATTCGGGACGGAGCTGTAGAGGCGTTTGGCCGAGAGAACGACGTATCGATTGTGAAGATGGCGTGGCTTAGCGATAAGAGCGTCGCAAAGGCATACGGTTTAATAGTGGTGTACCTTAGGAAAGCGGCGGATGCACGTAGGCTGCTTAACGAAGGCTTTTTTCACGCGGGAGGAGAATCTGGTTACACTAGGCCCTTCGAGCGCAGAGAACGACCAAAGCAGTGCTATAACTGCTAAGAGATCACCGACCATAAGGCCTACTAGTGTAATAAGCCTAAGGTATACGCGAGATGTGCCGCTGAAGGGCATGGCCACCACGAGTGCAGTGCGACGATCCCGAAGTGCGTCCCGTGCGGAGGACCACACGAATCGTTCAGCAGAAACTGCAGGAGACTCTTCCCCGTTCGTTATAAGTAAAAGTTTCTGAATGATCTAACTTAATGTAATGAAGCGCGGCGAGATTTATAAAAGCTTGATGAACGACAAAGCGAGTCGGGATGCGACGGTACTGGCCATACAGGAGCCACAGGCGAGGATTATTAACGGTCGCCTCCTGACGACTCCTATGGGGCATTAGGGGTGGACGAAGATAGTCCTGTTGACGTGTAGGGAGGGCAGATGGGCGATTAGGAGTATGCTGTGGGTGAACGAGGAGGTGGAGGCGGAACAGTTACGGGTAGAGTCGCCTGACGTGACGGCGGCTGTTGTTCGGCTTGAAGAACGGGTGGTAGTAGTGGCATCGGTGTACGTTCCAGGAGGTGAAAGGCATGCTCTGCGGAGTATATGCGACGACCTGCGACGGATAGTGTTGGACGTGAGACAGCGGGCGGATAGATTGGTGGACGTGGTTATTGCTGGCGACTTTAACTGATACGACTAGCTCTGGGGAGGAGATGAGATATTAATGGTCAGACAGGGGGAGGCGGACGCGATTATCGACCTTATGAACGAGTTTAGCCTAAGCAGTTTGCTACCGCGTGGCATAAAGACGTGGTAGAGAGGAGAACACTAGTCGACTATTGACCTTGTCCTGGTATCTGAGGAACCGACGAATGCAGTGGTCAAATGCGCGATACATGAGACAGAATATGGATCGGATTATAGGGCTATTGAGACGATTTTTGATATTTTGATGCCTGAACCGGCACCACGGGAGCGCTTACTCTTTAAGAACGCGCCCTGGAGGGAGATTAATGCTAGGATCACGAGCACACTGGAGACGACACTCTGCTAAGGAATAGTGTAGGAGAAGACAGACAAACTTATGTTGGTGGTGATGGAAGCGATTCATGCCCTGACACCGAAGGCTAAACTATCGCCGTACTCGAAGCGGTGGTGGACGACCGACTTGACACAGCTTCGCCGTATCTATTCGTATTGGAGGAACCGGGCCCGTGTAGAGAGACGGGCGGGGATAGCTAGGGTAAATCTAGAGGAAAAGGCAAAGGCCGCTGCAAAACAGTACCACGACGCGATCCGGCAACAAAAGAGAAAGCACTGGAAGGAGTTTCTGGCGGACAACGACAATATTTGGAAGGCTGCCTGATACTTGAAAGCAGGTGACGAGGAGGCGTTCGGTAGAGTGCCGCAGCTTGTCAGGCCGGATAAAACGACGACGACGAACAACACAGAGCAAGCGGAGGAGCTACTTACTACCTTCTTCCCTGCCCTGCCAGACGACATTGAAGACGAGGGTGACAGACCGCAGAGAGCAGCCATAGACATGCCTCCTATTACGATGGAAGAAGTGGAACGGTAACTGTTTGCGACAAAGTCTTGGAAGGCGCCCGGCGAGGACGGGCTTCCGGCGGTGGTGTGGAAGCAGATATGGCCGGCCGTGCAGTAATGGGTGCTGTCGATTTTCCGAACATCTCTGGAAGGTGGAACGTTGCCTCGCCAGTGGAAACATGCGAAGATTATACCGCTTAAGAAACCGGGCAAGGACAACTACACGCTGGCAAAGGCATGGCGACCGATTTCACTGCTGGCCACACTGGGTAAGGTCCTGGAGTCGGTAGTGGCGGAGAGGATATCACATGCAGTCGAATTCTATGGGCTGTTACCGACGAATTACTTCGGAGCGAGGAAACAACGATCGGCCGAGCAAGCGCTCTTGCTCTTCTAAGAGCAGATCTACACGGTATGGCGAGGCCATCGTGTGCTTAGCCTCGTTAGCTTTGACGTGAAAGGAGCGTATAATGGAGTGTGTAAGGAGAGACTGATCCAGAGAATGAAAGCACGAGGTATTCCGGACGACCTGCTTTGATGGGTATCGGCTTTTTGTTCTGACTGCACAGCAACGATCCAGATTAACGGGCAGTCGTCGGAGTCTCGGATCCTACCCCAGGCAGGCTTACCTTAAGGGTCACCGTTGTCCCTGATACTGTTCCTCTTCTTTAACGCGGATCTAGTGCAGAGACGTATTGACAGCAACGGAGGAGCGATGGCCTTTGTTGACGACTTTACAGCTTGGGTCACGGGGAAGACGGCTTAAGATAACCGTAAAGGCATTGAATCGATTATACGAGACGCAATCGACTGGGAAAGAAGGAGCGGCGCGACGTTCGAGGCCGAGAAGACGGCCATTATCTACTTTACCCGTAATAACCACAAGTCCGACCCGGAACCGTATGTTATTAAAGGACGGCCCGTTAAGCCAAAGAATCACACTAAGATCCTAGGAGTTATTATGGACACTCGACTTAAGTACAAGGAACACATAGTAAGAGCGTCGTTAAAGGGCCTTAAGGCAGCACTTAAACTCTAGCGACTCAGGGGCCTGTCCCTAGCGACGGCGCGACAGCTGTTTATAGCAACAGTCGTACCGGTGGTGGACTACGCGTCGAACGTCTGGATGCACCGGTATAAGGACAAGCTTATAGGACCTATTAACAGAATACAGAGAGTATTGGCGAAAGCGATTATCGGCACTTTTCTTACGGTCGTAACAAATGTGGCAGAAGCTGAGGCTTACATTCTTATAGCTAAAGAACGGTTCTAGAGGAAAGCAGTTAAGATGTAGACGGATATCTACACTTTACTAGAAACGAATCCAGTCTGCGGGATGACGTCCAAAATGCGAAAATTTCGGAATTCCTACCGCTTGCCGCTCTTCCAAGTGGCTGAGGCTCTGAAGGACATACCGATGGAAAGGGTCGAGACCATCAACCCGCTTACGCTCTTACTATGGGAAGACAGACTAGAGGTTATAATCGGTGAAGAAGAGACAAGAGCGATAGGGACAGCCAGTACAGTCCGTGTGGCGGTCAGCAGCTCAGTGAGAAGGGAAATAGTAGGTGTCGGCGGAGTCGTTTAGAAACGGTCGGTGCTGCGAGACGACCCCGAGTTGCAGCCGTTCTCCTTCACTCTGGGCCCGAGGACCGAGCAGAATCCCTACAGCGTAGAACTGGCAGCAATAGCGTACACGTTACGGAGGTCATTGCGAGGAGTCGCGGACGAGAGGATCACAGTGGTAACGAGCAATAAAGGGGCGGTACTCTCTCTTAAACGGCCTTACCAGCAATCTGGACAGGCGTACATTTGTAGTGTGTACGATTCGGTAGAAGAACTTCGTAAGGACAACAACATTATTACAGTACAGTGGTTGGCAGCAAGTGAGGAAGACAAACTGCTTAAGTAAGTAAAAACATAAGCGCGCGAAGCGACTAAAGACGGCGCCACCCCGCAGGTACAGTTTCTAATGATGAAGTTAACGACGCTTAACGTAGCACGGTCATAAGTGTTATAAGAACGCGTATTGCCTGAAAAGGTCGGACGATTCTCTAAAAGAGTCGACAAAGCGCTGCTAGGAAAGCACACGCGCTAGCTATATGACGAGCTTACGTGGAAAGAAGCGACCACTCTGGCATAGCTCAGGACCGGAATGGCAAGATTGAACTACTATTTGCATCGAATCGACGTAATGCCCTCACACATATGTGTTTGCGGCCAGGCGGCAGAGACAGTTAAGCACT
>LFIW01002819.1:0-93150 GCA_001625285.1 Colletotrichum incanum | reverse complement strand
GGGGGGGGGGGGGGGGGGGGGGGGGGGGGGGGGGGGGGGGGGGGTGATCTGGACGCCGTAGTCTAGCTGCCTACAAGTCCAAAGAAAAAGAAATCTGGAACTTCCAGGGTGTCCGTCCATGAATTACCCACCAGCGTGTGGCGCCGCCTGATGAGTGCTGTCCTGGCATTGCTGCAAGGGTGTCTCCTGCTTCGGACAAACTCTATCTGTGGCCCAATCTTGGTGTTGGGCTGTGTTTTAAATGGGTGTGTAGAGTTGTCGAACACCGTGTTCGATTGATTGGATTCTCATTGTTGTCGTCTGTTCTGCTGGTATTCTGGCTTCTGGCTTTTATGCTGCCCTAAAGAATCAAATGCACGTGCAAAGACTAATGACCTGGTCCTGTAGCAATGAAATTGACCCATTTGGATGGCCAGATTCGTTCCAGCTAATATCCATTTGAACATTCATAGGCATATGTCATTATTTAGCGTCGCACGAGCCAGGACTCAGTTTCCTACTGGATACATCGTGTTATGTAAGCAATGCACTAATGCCATTGACATTCTACTCTTTTGCTGTCGAGATGAGTGATCCAATCTCATCGGATATGGTAGGGTCGGTGCAGGGACGCAATGTAGCGTGAGTGCAAGCATTTGCGAGCATTAAGCAGGCAGTTCCGGTCCGGCAGATGTATGGACACAGACAGACCTGGAGTGAGGGTTTTTAGCGTCGCACGAAACAATCCACACGCGCTATCTATGAGATCTAGACATTGAGTAACCTGTTATATAAGTAAAGGGGCACTATTGGCTGTTGTATTGCTCGTGTTGCGTGTCTGTGTATCTAGATCGAACTGGATTAGTGAAGCGGCTACGGTCTTATAGCGTAACGTATGCGATGTGACGGTGTGTGTGGCATTGTTTGGTTAGTAAAGTCTTCCTGTTATGTTACAAGGGCTTTTCACCAGAGTATTGTAGTTTTGTCTACTCGAGAGTGCCAACAAGAAGAACATGGTCTTCTGCTAAGATTCGCCATGACTCTGATATGGGCTTTGTTCGCTGCTTCGATTTTGACGTCAGTTCTGGTTAATCGCAACCAAAACACCACAACTAATGTTCAATTTAGACTATAATCAGCTGCCAAGCTCTCGAATCATTTCCTGCGTTATGCTTTGGAACTGCTGGTAACAACACAAAGAAGGCAATACTAGGGGGCCGGAGAAGAGACAACACATTATCCTCGCGGCCTATTGGCTTGGACTGCTCTAAGGGCTATTGACCAGGCGTGGATTCTTGCGCAAACATGTCGCCGAGCAGATCATACCCCAATTGCAGGCACGTGTTTCGCACACCGGATACTCGTTTTTATAGTTATTGTCTTCTTTTGTCGCTAATGTTCCTACAAATAGAAGACTGAGGCATTGAGTGATGCCCCTACGTCGTCCCAAATGCTAGGTTCCCAGATTCTGCCACTTGAACATGGGTCAATATTACGCCCAGCATAAGTCATCAGTGTAATTCATCGTATCAGAAGTTGAGAGCAAACTACACGCCGACCCTAACAAACAGTGCTCGAAAATCCCCTCGGTAATTATTTGGCCAAAAAGCCAATTCCTCTTTCTTCTCTGATTAGGAGCCAGCGCTCAGGGTGCTGCAAAAGGTAACAACACCACCCCAGAACTGGCCGCCGCTCCTTTCGGTAGGAGAAAAGGTGCGGTGGTCACGCCCGCCTACATTGGCGCTCAACAGCTGCGAGCCGCTGCAGTGCTCGCTGTCGTGAAAGCGCGAGAATCGGATCTCCCCTTGCGCGTCGGTGCACTCGCGCGGGCCCATAGCCTGGCCAGGGACGAAATTAACCGTGTCTTTAATCACGCAGGCGCCCCATGAGACAACGGCGTGTGTGTCGGTGAGCTCCTTGATGCCGCAGCCGCCTGCGATGCAGTAGAGGTTGTCGCCCATGGCCTCGACGCGATTGTTCGTCTCGACGGAGCATGTATTGGCATTCTCGTCATAGTTGACGCGGACTTTGATCGGTCAGCACGTAAGGTGGCTACGACAAAATGAAAGAAATCTACTCACTTAAGTGGTCGTAGCTGGGCTTCTTGGGACCTCCGAGATCTTCGGGAAGACCAAACGTGGCCTCCCAGCGGCAGTCTTTCTTTGACTGCTGGTTAGTAACCATTTGGTAGATCTGCTTGACGATGTTGCCCGGGTTGAGCGGGCAGTTCTTGCAGGTTGCTTGGCGGCGCACGAGCTCGGAAATATAGCCTGCCTCGACCTGGGCTGCGAGGAGTCCTCCAGCGAGAATGATGCTTCCTACGTTAAAACGCATGTTGTGGGAAACTAGCTTTGATAATGAGTGTGTTTTTATAAGGATAGACCAAAGAGTAAAAACGTGGGCTTAGAGAGAGTGTGTGAAACAAAGGGGATGAGCTTGGTGTTTGAAGATCAAGGCATCTCTGCAAACTGCACCAAGCTACTTATATATGTGAAAGATAGACTATCATGCCTTTTGTTTCTAGAGTCAAAGTTATACTAAGATCAGATACTACAAGAACAAATTGTGTCATGTGTTTCACAAGCGACAATTGAAATGGTTCGTCCAGACTCGGGCCAAGCGTTCAATTGACCCTGAAGTGCACTTTAGGTAAGACATTCCCGTCGGCATCAATGCAACTTAGTTGAATTACAAGTCTTGGCCAACCTTCTTCACAAGTCACGGGTTCTTCATGGGCTCATATCGTGACTGGTTTAGCATGTAGACAGTCCTTTTTTGCAAATTGTGCATGTCCTGTTCTGCTATATTTGGTTGCAGTCAAGACCTTGGCGGGTTTTAATGGATCAAGAGGGTGCTGCGGCGCCTGAGATGGTGTGGCTGTGAGGCTCCGCTGCGTGCCGAATAGCCCGGTCCTTCGAACCCAAATGGGTCATCTTCGAAGCCTGCTGGCGCTGGGTCACTACTTACACTCTTCAGAAACGCCGCATACTTCATTCGCTGGTTTGTCAAGATTGATTTACGTCCAAGCGCCTTACTAATACCGGATAGGCTTGTAGAGTCCCGGGGTTTAAGTTCTTGCCCATCCTGAGTTGAGTGTGGATAGCTGATGCGTTGCATAGAGCGCCGGCTGAAAGATGAAGAAGGATACGATGCAGTGTCGCGCAACTAGACCCCTCTGAAGTCATTTGTAATCCCCAATCAGTGACATAGATCAAATACTTTGTTGACTGGGCGTTTCAACTATAACAAACGAATAATTTGTAGTTGAGTGGTACGGATAATGAACCAATGCGAATGCGAAGCACGCCAAGAGAATTTTGATCCTGGGGCCATCTGTGGCTGAGTAATTCAATCTTGGACTTGTTTGGGTTGCATGGCTCACCCATCCCAAGCCCCAATTCATATCCTATTGGGTGCTTCAAGACGTCATGAATGCCTACTACGGGATAGATCAATCGAATTCATTACCTAGGTTTTTTACCCACTCAGCAATGAAGTAATAGTGTTTCTGGATTGAACTTGGGTCTTATAGCGGATTTGGGGATTTGGCATCTTGTAGCACCCAATGAGATACATTTAAACCGCCTGACTCGGATCTTCTTCACTGGCCTTGTTAAGGATTCAGTGAGCATAGATGTTGTGGGCTCGAGTCACAACTTGCGCAGCTCTAATTGGATAGCGAAAGTGTGTGAAGGTTTTGAGTACCTTGAAAGTGCTGTGCGATGATAATATACCACAAACACTACAACCCCAAAGCAAACACAGGTTCCTCATTTTGACGCTATTCAGAGGGTCTGATCAGCCCACCTCATAACCTAGGACAGCAGCAAAGTGTGGCAGATGGCTCCCGGGCTCTTGTGTTTATCACGTTCGACTGTAGAAAGGGAGTGGCAAGTATCATAGGACTAGATAAGTAAAACGCTAGTTAATTAAAGATGCTCTGGAAATCGCCGAAAAGTGCATTATTGGTTGTTGTTGGACTGGTCAGGACCATAGTTGAGATATTCATACCCCTGATCAAACCTTGCTTAGCTAAGATACGTGGCAAACAAATGAAAACCACCCCTTGTTGGGCGCAGAATGCCCCGCCCCATGCCAATACGCATCACACATCAGCCTCTGTATCTATTGCAGCAACTTTTCAGACGTTATTTAAAACCTTGGGGGAAGGTTCTGTCAGCATTCTCTTTCCTGAATTTATTCAATCATAGATTTCCAGCAAGTTCATGAATTTCAGACTTTTCCTTATTTCATCAGAGAAATACTATCTGTAGTTAACTATTGTTGTGTTGCATCCTGTAATCAGACACCAATCCTTTCTTTAAAGGCCATGTAACGGTCTGGCCCACCAAGAAGCCTCAAGTTCTCCAGAATATTCAACGAATCTTTTATTAATCTGGATGGTGTTTTTTCTTGCTTCATGCTTACTGCATTACTTTGGAGCAAAACTTCTTTTTATTTAAAATCACAGCATATGGGTCATTGAAAACTGTTCTGGTCTCGACGGCCTGATGAAGCAGAAACCAATGATAGTTGTATGTGACTTGTGTAATAGAACAAGCCAGTAGTATTGAAAGAGATTTTTCTGGCCAGATGCATACATGTGAGATCTCTGAAGCGAGCGGATAATATCGAGTCTTTCTAGCAATGTAATCTCCGTGGTTTTCTTAGTTGCCATCTTTGAAAACTCCATGAGGTTTGTCACTGCATGAAACATTTACCCAAACACACCGTCGTTCTTGGGCTCAAAGTCGACGTGGGGGCGGTTGACGGCTGACTCAGGAAACTTAGCCGGATCATCAGCTAGAATGCCTTCCATGATAGGCGCCGACATGCCCAACTGACTCCCAGATTAACGCGTCAGATAGAGTTCGTTCCGTAACAAAGTGGCTTTGATATGTCTAGCAACTTACCGCAAAGTATCTGAGCTTAACAGCGTGAATCATGGTCGCTGCCTTTGCTGTCACCTTGAAGCGGAGAACACTCCATCCCAATGGCGGCAGGTTGTGGACTGTTACCAGTGCGGCATCTTGCAAGTTGAGTGACTTAGAAATGAGTCCATCCGCTGCAATCGCATCCTCTACAGTTTGGTAGGGAAACATGTCGTAAGCCTGGGCACCGAGCAGCCAAGCGGCTTCCGCGTGCTTATAGAGAGGCACCGTATCATTCAGCTGATTTTCAATAATCAGATCGACAATGGAGCCCAGTGGGATGCCTTCTATGACAGGCTTGCCTAATGAGTTCTCCGACCTTGATTCATTGCCTCGATGAAAGAGAAGAGGCTTCAACGCGGAGCGGAAGAGCTGCCATGGCTTCTCGTTGAGGAAATACTCGGGTACATGAGGCTCCGTGAGCGATGCCTGGGAGCCAGCCGCCAAGCGGAAGGTGTAGTCTGCCGCTGCGGGCCTCAACTTCCCTGCCATTGGTGGCGGGGAAGCAGGGTATGGGGCCAAAAACTGGCCTTCGATCGTTTTGCAGCCGTCTGTAACGGAACCATCGGGGAGGACGCAGATATTCTCGGGCGAAGTTGGTTGGGGAACTTTCATTGGTTCCCCGTATATCAGTCGACGGCTCGCCTGTTACATCGATTCATTTTAGCTTCTTTCCGACTTTGTTCTATCTACTAACCATGAATCTTACCGGGTATCTCAGGATAGAGTAAGATTGCAAATTCTGCATCTGGCTTGTGGATGAAATGCGCATAGCGTAGTCGCCAGGTTCGGCATCAAGTTTAATTAAAACGGTGATTCTGCCAGCACTGGGCACGTAGACAACCTGCTATATGTCAGATATATTCATTGTGTGTTCAATATGAAAGAAACTCACGTCTGTTTCTTCAGGGTTTACAAATCCGCCGTTATTTGCGACAACAATCATCTTGTGACTATCAACTGACACCAAGACTGAATGCTCGAAACCAATGTTGATAAGGTTTACCATGATGTATGATCGACCTTCCGTTTCAATGGTCTTGGCAATGGGTTAGCTCAACAATTCCTATAGCCCCTGAAACAAACGCCTACCTCGTAGTCCGCATTGCTGGGCGTACAAGACTCAGCAGGCAACCCCGGCGGCTGGATACAGCCAGTCTCATCAAGATCACGTCCGTTCAGCTTCTCGAAACCAGGCTGTCGACAGTGAACTCTACCTTTTCCTAATCGCCGCGATTTGTATTAGCAGCTTATTTGTGCGCTTGGTTCGCAATTTCTCTTACCGTTCACGAGGATTGAGTCATAGCAGTAGAACTCGGAGCCTTCAGCTCGCATGCGCAACATCTTCCACCCCGTATCGCGATGCTGATGATTCTTAATTGCGAGGTGCCGCACCTGCCTCTCAGCCTCCATGATTTTCCTCAGCTCGATTTCGTTGTGGGTTATCAGACGGTATGGACGTGGTCTGGTTGAGCTAGGGGCTACGTAAACCATGCCGTACAAGCCCTGTAGACTTGGTATCAGCCTTGATGACAGTTGAGGTATGTATTACAGTGAGAATAACATACATCAGCCGAAGCCGCCGTCGTGTGCTCGGCGTACCAATTCAACCCCCAAGAGCCGAATGTATCGATAACGCTCGTGAAATTACCGCGAGGCAGGATAGGAAACTATAATGGGTCTATCAGCTCCGTTTTTGCTGGTATGCTTGAGCTTGATTTACCTGCGAGATTCCAGCAGTGCCATCGTTCCAGCTTCCGGTTCTGGGTAGGGCGTTGTTAGCTACTGCAGAATAGTAGGCTGGTATCGCGTCGCGCCTCACTCTTTGTGTCCGATACCAGACCTTGCGAGTGCAGTCAGCAGAAGGCCCATTCTAGAAACATTTAAGGCTGGAGTAGCCTAACCAGTGGATCGAAGACTGGGAATAGACGTCACTCTTGACAGTCAACTCGACGACATCCCCTTCCTCGGCATACAACGTTGGGCAGGGCGACTGGCCGTTGCAGACAAACATGACTCTCCAGCGACCGCCATCTTGAAAAGAGTCAGTCTTGAGAGATCAACGACAGCATTGAGAAAAACCGTCTGATACCTGGATTCATCCATCTTACTCCAGACTGAAGAGTGTACTTTCTCGTAAGCTTGTCTTGTCTGTCAGTGGGTTGACGACCCCAAGTGCCGGGCAGCTGTAGATGCGGGTCTGCTCTCTGCCAGACCCCAAAAAGAGCAAGAAGACACAAGCCACAGAAACAAGAAATCCAGAACATCCGAGATCGGCGAGTCTGTGACCTGCCTTGAGGCATGCCTAGTTGTATTGGCTCTAGCAATTTCTGTTTGGACTCCATTTTCGCAGTACTTCGAAGAATCTTCAGTCGAGGACGGAACGCGAGAATTAAAAGGACTTTTGCTTCTGCATGTAGACAAAACAAAAATGATAAAGTGACTGTCGACCACCGCGGGTGCTCAGCGAGACCCATTCTGAGATCGTCTCCAGTTCGAGTCAGAATTGTAATTTGGGGACTATTTTTGTGGCTACTGATGGGTCTTCAGGAAGTCATGGTCTGAAACTGTCGCCACTTAAGGCTCGGCCTGCAACGTTTTAGCTTTTCTGTTGGCAACCTGGCAAAGGAGCAGGTCCTCTTACGTTAAGCAATGCGGTGATCACGACAGGGCACAATTTAGTCTACTGGGGGCTCTATGGCTGAGCCTGACGGACAATGGCGGTAATAGGAAGCTTACAGCCGCGTGTAGGGATTCGTGGATCTTGACATGTATGGGGCAAATGCGTAGTTTAAAACCTTAAAGTGAGACTAGGCTCTTACGAGCCGCCCGCTATCGGGTTCATAATGGTCTAGGTTACGAGAAACCGGGTTGTAATTTTCTGACTCGATAAACTCAAACAGTTGATTGTTAATCTTCCCTGATAACGGAAGATGGGCTTAAAAGAGCGTGGTAAAAGGACCCGCTTTGGACACCGAGGTCTGACGGTAAATGGGAGACATTCCTGTTTGATTTTTTGCTTCAGTACATCAAGATAGACCATTATGGCAGCCTTTTCACGGTGTGTGGTTTTCTGTCTTTTCGCCGCCGCGAGCTTGGCAGCACAGACGAGGCGATACAATTTCACAATTACTAACCAGTGGGATACTGGAGACGGCCATGGGCGACCGGTTTTTGCCATCAACGGCAAGACTCCAGGACCCCTGATTGAAGCCGAGGAGGGCGACGAGATTGAGGTGTTCCTGGACAATCAGCTGGCTTTTGAAACTACCATGCACTGGTCGGTAATTCTGGTTTCCACAATTGCCTCTACTTTGCATTCCCTCTGAACTGATTCACAACTAGGCACGGCATCTACCAGATCGACAAACCTTGGAACGACGGCGTCCCCGGTGTTACACAATACTCGATCCAACCCCGCGATACCTGCACGTACCGGTTCAAGGTTCAGCAACAATACGGAAGCTACTTCTACCATGGCCACTTTGGCCCTGCATTTGCAGATGGCATGCGTGGTCCTATGTGGATAGCACCTGCTGCTTGGAGACCGAGACCATACGGACTCATCTCGTCTGCGCCATCGGATATCGAGGGCATGAAACGTGCTGAAAATAATGCGAAGCACGTCGTGATTAGTGACTGGAATGCCGAGCCGATGGACATCCTGCTCATAATGTACCGAGATACAGGTGTCGTTCCATGGTGTAGCAACTCGATTGTCTTGAATGGCAAAGGAAGAACCTTTTGTCATTCCCATGGGCAGATTGAGTCCGTCGGTGGCCCTGGAAGGAACTCCCTAGGATGTTTGATACAGCAGGGCCAGGAAGAGTTTGCCAACGATCAGGTCTGCGAAGAGACATTTGCCGATCTCGAGGTCTTTGAGGCAGAGAACGGAGAGGAGTGGATCTGGATCAACTTCATCCACTCCGGGGCGCATCATGAACTGCAGATCAGCGTAGATGAGCACGAGTTCTACGTTGTTGCTGCCGACGGAGAGTTTGTATATCCACAAAAGGTTCATGCTGCCAACTGCAACCTCGGGGAGCGCATCAGGTAAGCAGGCCACCAACATCTCGATCGTCACAATGCATGGAGACTTTGACTTACTCGTCGAAAGTATTCTGGTGCACCTGGATCAAAAGCCTAAGGACTACGCGATTAGAGTCACGTCGCTTCGCAAAGAGCAAGTCATTCAAGGCTTTGGCATCCTTCGGTATCCGGGCCAGGGCAACGAGGGCAGGCAGGATGTTCCCGATACCAAGCCCTGGGTTCACCTCAATGGAACTCTGGTTTCGCCATCATCTATAGCCATGGATGAGACGAAGCTTGCCCCTTACCCTGCTCGACCGCCTCCAGCTAATGCAGACAACACAGTCAAGTTCTTCGTCAACATGACCGGTCCCAGCAGCTGGGCTTTGAACATCGGTCCTCACCAGGCTTTCCGTCAACAGTTGCCTCCGCTGCTATGGAATGAAGACTCTCGCGGCGAGACAACTTATGGAGATGACACTAAGGGCGGCCCCCTTCACAATGGTACCGTCGTAGACATCATCTTCGAAAACGGTGCTAATGTCACCTCGCAACATCCATTCCACAAGCACAACAACAAGGCGTTCATCATCGGCACTGGTTCCGGTGGCTTCCCTTGGCCGACAGTGGAGGACGCGATCCGAGAAGGGGACATGGCGAAGCACTTCAATTTCATCAACCCGCCAAACCGGGACGGTTGCAGGTTAGGCAACAGCACCGGAGACTGGACAGTCATTCGATATGAGATCTCTTTTCCTGCAGCTAGCATGCTTCATTGTCATATGATCCACCACTTTGCGGTAAGATTGCTACAACGAAAGACAACACCACTCCTAATAACAATCTGCTGACCATATGCTAGGCTGGACAGCAAGTTGTGCTTCTAGAGGGAGTCGAGTCTATGGAAAAGATCCCAGCCGAAATGAAGGACAGAGTGCACTCAGACTTTAGTCCTTCTCTTCGATATGGCCCCTTAGATTAAGTAGAACTTCCGTGGCTTCTCAACCCCGTTGCGACTTGACGTCGACATAAACTTTCAGAGGGCTCGGAATTTGACGCAAGTGATCGGTACCACCGTGGATCGACAGGAAGTCGGCTAGCTTTTTCTGTTCGCTTTGGGGCAGGGGTTTAAAGTTTACGGGTACCACGGTTTACCACGTTTGCCTGGGACTTGCTTCCCAGGTCGCAAATGGAATAGTGTCCCGCGCATTGGCACCACACTACGTTGTTTAAGCGCAGCCGCCTCACCCAACAACTCATGTTGATGTACTCGCTTTTAACATGGCTAAGTGATCTCTGAGGCGGGTAGGGTGGGTAAAACGGTCAATACGTGGGTGTCAGGCTACTGTGCCCAGAATTTCAGGATTTTGGAATCTAATTACAGTTCCTAGGGACCCAAGTTCCCGGATGGGCATGGCCGTATGATTATCTTCCTCACTGTGCAGCTGCTGATGCTATGGTGGGCGCTAACGGTTCAAGGTACTGAACCATTCTTATAAATTCAGTGAAGGCATGCTTGAATAAAAACTCGCTAAGTTTCGTTCGAACCATAGGTCGAATGTGAATGGTTTCAGTTGTTTTGAGCAAAGTCGGATCTGTACATATCATGACGACAAGGTCAGTTATCAACCCAGTGAAATTAAACATATAAACAGACTTCAGCCTTGAAGAAGCAAACGACATCATCGCGGCTGCCAGCCTGCAAAATGCTGATCATTGCAATGTCTCGTCAGCATACTTTCTGATTTCGCGAATCAAGGCTTTTGATATGTCTTTAGATACCCAAAACACCGACTTGTCCTGCTTCCTCTCTCTTGGACCGGCATTGACCAATACGAACTGGAGATCGTTCCGGTTTCCAAGCATCGTCTAACTCATGTACAATCTTCAGTTCCCTTGTCTCTCTTTGGCACCGCATACCTGAGCGTAACCATTGAAGACAGCAGTGGCAGCAGGGCCCGAGTCATGGCAATCGCAGACTTTTCGAGCTTCACCGCCTACACCATTTTTAATATGAGTTAAGATGAGGACTACATGATAAACCAAGAAGACATATGAACCGAGGCTAACGTGGTTCCAGCGGATGGCGAGGTGGATATGACGATGGTAAAGAAGCATGCTTTAGAGATGAAAAATACGCTTGAAAAATTTCCAAGAATGGATACCGAGGAAGAATGATGAGTGGGCCAAAGACATAATATTTCAGTTAGTTTCTGGAAACCTGCGGTATGAACATTTGCCTAGCAGGCAAAACAGGCGGTAATGTAACAGAACGAGATCTGAGCAAGATTAAAATACCAAAGCAGTTTTCTCACATCACTCTGAAGTTAACCAAACCTTGGTCCTATGACCGTCTTTTCTCACGTTGAGGTGATTCACACCAGCCCACTCCACGGTATTTCGCCAGGATATTTGAGGGGTGAACGAAGCCCACAATGGCTTTTTTGCCTGGCCCTTAGTAGCAAACTCCTCTGTGCTGTGTACAATCTAAAGCATACAGGCAGCTTAACAATGAAGGAGTGATTTCTCAAATAGTCGGACAATAGTATTAGACCTCGAAGGACAGAGAAGACACTATTGTGCAAGCCATAAGTTGGCGACATTGCTCACCTGCTCTACTGGCTTCATGAGAAGCAGAAGATCGGCTTCGTCGGCTATGGCGCATATGTTCGATACAGTAAGAGCTATAAGCATACACTGGGCTGCCACCAACTAGACATTCAATGTTGAGCTTTTAGAAGCCGGTCTTGAGGAGAGTGAGGATGCGAACGACGGTAGCATGGGAAGGAATTTTATCGCAATAGCACACTTAAGATTGAGTAATGATGGCATCGTATCAATCATAGGAGCTGTCTGGTCAAAAAGCGAACGCTATTGATTTCTAAGTAAATCATTCATCAGTACAGATTAGTTAGGTGATGTGCCCGACGTTGACCCAAATGCTTATCCAAGCAATCCACGAGACTTTAAAATAGAACCCAGCTCCTTGAGCTTCACTGGCTTAGTCAAAAACAAATCCATCCCACTCCCAAACGCCTCGTTTTGCGAATCGTCGGACGCCAACCCTGTTAATGCAATAATCATTGCCGGTTTTAGATCAAGTAACCGCTCGTACGCCCTGATTTGCCTTGTTGCCTCAAACCCATCCATAAACGGCATGGAAACGTCGGTAAGAATGTACTTGCACTCGCCTGGGTTCTCCTTATACGCTGCAACGGCCTTCAAGCCGTCGGTCGCTGTGTGGTACTTCCTCCCGAGCTTGTTCATGTAGGTAGAGAGGATCTTGAGATTGATCGGGTTATCTTCCACCAATAAGAACTCGACTGCCATATTGGTGACTGAAGGGGCCTTGTAAAGCTTCGGCCGGGAAGACAGTATCTTGTGCTGCTTCATTTTTGATGTGGCAATCGGAATTTTCACAATCGAAGACTTGGTCAACAATGGAGGATCCTCCAGTCCGTGGTAGCTGATGGGAGACTCGATTGTCTTTTGAGCCGGCGTTAACGGCGAGTCTGGTTCTGAACTCGCCCATTCTGCCTGTACAGCTGCCCATCTGTCGAATACTAACAACAGTACCTTGGCAAGTTTCCGGGGACCGACACTCATACTAGTTAGCGATTTAAACAACTTGAGTCATTGATATCGTGCACATACGGTTGAGAGATGAATTCAACAATTCCTTTATGGTCATTCCGTTCAGATGAACGCTGATGAGCGACGAGGGCGTTGACACACACGACAACGCATGGAAGTTTCGACAACGTCTTGTCTTTGCTTCTTTGGTGTAGTTCATCCTCCGAAACCAGGACCAGGTCTGGCACAGTTTTGTGTGCCTGCGAGTCTGAGATAACTTCCAGTTGAAGCCAGTCTCGGCAAATGCTCTCAATGGCTGTATGACTGTTGTGGCTGTCACCGTTTAATAATGACATGATGCCCTCGAACCCTAAAACTCGAATGCGGAGACCCGATAACTCCTTGCGGTGTTGCAGAAATAAGTCGTCGGTGGCATAGTTCGACTCATCAGTTGCGACGGGTACGGGGACCGACAGAGGCAGCGTCACGCTTGTTGACGTACCGAGCCCGACACGGCTCTGAACCGACATACGACCGCGGAGCTGAGAAGTCATCCGCTTAACCAAGCTTAGCCCTAGACCCGTCCCGGGTGCAAGAGGGTCTTCCTGAGAGAATGGCTTGAATAACTGGTAGCGCAGAAAGTCCTCGCCGATTCCACAGCCCGTGTCGGAAACGGTGATGGTGACTTGTCGCTCGCGGTTGGCCCCCCCAGTCTTCGGGCTCTTCTGCTCAAGAAGCACCTTAATGACCCCACTCTGCGTGTATTTCAGCGCGTTTCCAAAAAGGTTCATTATGATGCGACGGATGGCGCCAGGCTGAGTATCGAAGACCCATGAGCAGCTGGGGTCAACATCGAAAAGCACCATAACGTTGTCAAAAGCGATTGGGGTGTTATGGTGATCGACTCCTTCCAGGCCGAATTCTTCTTGAGCCCTGAGGCTATCAAGGTATTGGTTGGCAGCGACATCGGGATCTCTGACTTTATTCTTCTTCTTGAGCTGCGCGATGGACATGTGCTGGAAATTGAAGCCGGCAAAAACGCTGTCCATGACCTCTTCGGCAAGAACGTCGATTTGTACGTTAGAGCTCAACGTCATCATGCCGGCCTCAACGGAATGAGGCTTGCCGTGGCGTAGGCCCCTGGCGAGCGGACGTCGAGCCGTCTGGAAGTTATTGACCTTGGAATAATCGAGCAGATGGTCCAAAGTATCAGTAAGAGTTCTGCCGCAAGCTTCAAGAGTATGAGCTATGTCGCCCTGAGCAACACTCAAATCCGTATCATTGAGAAGCTCGATTCCAAGGATGATGCCGTGAAGAGGGGACCGCAACTCATGAGACATGGAGCTGAGTGCATCGAATTTGGCCTTCTCGTCAAGTATTAATTCATGGCGCAGGGTCTCCGTCATGGCGAGTATGCCAAAAACTCTCAAGTAACTAAGCTCTCCCTCGACTGTGAAAACACGTTTGGTTTGCCGACTGTAGACGAAACCACCGGCATACCATCTATTTTTCCTTGGGTCCCATACAGGTACGAAGGCGACGCTACGTGCGCCTGGAAAGATCTGAAGTAGATCTCGGCCTTCGTTCTGTCTTGCCCAAAGCTTGTTTCGAGGGCGCTGTCGAGCATGGCCGCCGCGACTTTGTAGCAAATGCTCTTGAAGTATTGGAAGAGTCTTGAGCCGATCCTCTTCCGACGAGTCGGTGGGGTGAAGGCTATCATTCGCGTCGAAAGTGAACAATTTTCCCTTAGGGTATCTTCTTACAAGAGTTCCAAGCAGCTTTTCTGCAACAGCTGCATGGCGAGTGATGTGCTCAGGGCCGTTGATGCCACCCTTCTCAGATGTTGAGAATCCAAGGACCCGTGCTGGTGGCCATTTTTGGTTACCCGTCGAAGTGTCAGTACCTTCGTCGCTACTGTTCGAAGACGATTCCAGCTGCGCGGTTAAGTCCTCTACAGCCGGACCCCTGAGAGCGCCGAAGCCTCCCGGGGCAGCGTCGAGAAAAAGGCAACCTTCGACATCCGTGGCCTGTCTTATTTTTTCTGCTGCACTGGAAAAGATGAGATTGATGGCGCTCTTCCGCGAAGTTTCCGCTTTCATCTGAATCTCGAAGGCCGACATGGTGGCCGGTTGGATGGTAGGGATTACGGGGCTAGGGGTGTTGGGTACAGATGTTTCCCCTGTCAGTACAGGTTCCAATGGAGGCATGGAATAAATATCATCGATTTCAGAAAGTGGTGTCGGTTGACCATCAGCAACATCCGAGCTTGCCGACGAGGGCGGAGGTTCTGGAGAATTGAGGTTCTCTCTGTCTTTGAGGTGTCCAGGAGCGAGATCGGAGGTGTCGTTACCCATGGCCAATCTTGACAGATCGGTAGCTTGGGTATCCAGTTGGCTTCCTGAAAAGTTCAAGTTCTCTTCCATGAAAGTTGATATTCCCTTGTTCATACGTTCGCTACGGAAATGGGCAGTCGTCCTGTTGCCTTCGAGGTATCTCATGATGGCATGGGAAATGTTTTTCAACGTTCGGCCTTCAACTTGAGACCAAGTCGTAATAGGCTCTGGATGCATCACACAGATGACGCCTATGCTGACTCCTTTGGTCGTTTGAATAGGAACAGAAGCATAGAATCGCGGAGGTTGTTCAGGATTGCCGATGGCACAGGCTTTCGATTTGAAGCGTACATCTGCTGTGAGGTCGGGGATTACCACGATAGGAAGCTCAGCAGGATTATCGTCACTGGTGTCGCGGACTTTGTCGGCTTCGAAAAGGGTATGTTCGCAAATTCCGTTGCGCCTGGGAAAGGCGTTGCCACAGAACCAGAGGTCTTCGTGCGGAATACTGGGCGCGAGAGGGAGACCCGGAATCGCTTCGGCAACCACATACTGATAATTCTCGTCGAAAAGGGAGATGAAAGATCGAGATGCTCCTGTCTGACAGGCACATAGCTGTGCAAATGCTGTGAGCGTGGTGTTGTCGGAGGCACTTCGTGGCCCAATCGTCTGTGCGATGCCGTCTTCGTGAACGTCGATATTTGACAAGATGGCGGAAGCATATCTAAGCAAGAGGTGGAATTAGTCATCAAAATATGAACAAGTAAATAGAAGTATAGGCTGGAAAGTATAGGCAAAAGAGCTAACTTGAAAACTTCCCGCTGCCGGGTGAGTTCCGACTTGGAGTAAATGTGATTGAACATGACTTTATCGGTAGCCATCGTGGTTTGCTTATCAGCCCCAGTGGAGCTTGCCTCGATGTTGAGGTAAGTCTTAACGAAAGGATGGGGTCATTGTCGAAATTCGTGCTTCAAAAGCGGAACGAGGTGTGAACACACATCTCTTGTCGTTGAGGCGACTTTGATTCCTTATGAATGGGAGGAGAAATCCATTAAGAAAAAAAAAAGGGTTGTATCGAAACCAAGACATTCTCGCTTCTCAATAGAAGAGATATCTCGATGGGAAGGATGGCCAGAGACAGTTAGCTGTGTCGAGAGATCGATCGAAATACGATGGCCAAATCGGGGAAAGCAGAAAGCGCTGGGGTACGGTAAGAAAACCACCATGTCCAGTTGAAGACGAGGTCTTGAGAGGCAGGATAGTGGCTGTCCACAAGACATGGTGGCGAATGAGCGTCCTGATGCCACAAAGGGAGAAGGGGCTTGAGCATCGGACAGCCCGGCGACAGAACCGTGGAGCAATATGCAGACACCGACGGAAGCCAGAAAGCCTGCAGTCTCTCTTCTGTTTGTATGACTGACTCGAACTTACAGGCTTAAGACTGGTCTCCGGAGGGACCCCTTCCATAAATGAAAGAGCCTGGACCCTCTGAATGGTCTGAACCCCTTCATGTTGGCAGTCCCCTAGTGGATCATCGACTTGACGTGCAGATGAGGCCATAATCGCTGGTTGGCTAGCGCAGACTCTCATTTGCCTTTCGGAGGCGCCTCCGTGCTTCGGGAGATCCTCTGAACCAATCACCAATTACAAAGATGACTTGGACGCCGTAGAGAGGGGCCCTGCAAGGTTTCAACTCCGCCCCCCGCCCCCTTGCTCGCAAAGTCCAGAACGCGTCAATTGCTAGAAGCAAGGTTGGTCTTGAATAATAAGAAGCTTGAGTCCTGGAAGCTTTGTGTACTTGAAGAGGATACACCTCGATGGGATGCAGTCAATCGAAGAAGCACTTGAGTTTCGATTATAATGACATGTCAATACCTCGTAGACATTGTATTTTATTTTATCACTGTGATGTCATCGCACTCTCTGTCATCGGACTCTCAACGATTATTTCGATCAATGCCCTCTTCGATGTTGAATTGTCTTCCTGTACCAAAGGATTGAATCACGTAACATCCTTGTGAATGTGCTCGGTAGGAAACACTATCGAGGCGCATTACCATCGGCTGCTGATAAGGACCAGCACCGGTTTGCAAGAGCAATACGTGAAGCATGGGCTTGGCACTATTTTCCAGGACCAAAGTATTGGATTTCTATTTGTTCCCTGTGTTCAGTCAGGATTAAAAGTGATATACGAATATCGTGAGCGCGCAGAGCCAGCCGCCACACTGCACGCTCGCATACCCATGAATCAACTGTCTCCAGGATTTGGAGTATAATTGGCAACGACTAGCAACAAGTAGTGACATTTGGTGCGCCGCCGTGATCTGCAGCAGCGATGGTTGGTTTGGATGAACTAGCTTGGTGGTGGGGGTGAGTTTTCCATTTTTCTCAAGCTCTCAAACAGTCCGAGGCCAATGAATGTTACAAGTTAATAATTCAGATCATCCGTAAGAAGACCGTGAGAACATATTGGATGCTAAGTCTGCACCAGAGAAAAGTGTGATTGTTTTAGTTCGCGACAAAGATATACCCTTAGACCTTTCTTCATTACGAGTTATTCATAGATATTCAAGAAGTAAATCACTATAGTTGCCATTAACGGATGACCAACATGATCGACATCTGTCTTTATCGCAGTCCTTTCCACTTCCGATCTTGGTATCTAATTTTGACTCGGCAATTTCTAACTTTACTTCCCCTTTTTCTAACCAATCATCCCTTACTGTTCTGTTTGTTTATTGTTCAATAATCAAGTTACGAGACCCGGTGTCTGTCCTTCATCATATCTCGGCGTTCTAATTCATTTTCACAGAAAGATCAAATACTGTAGATGATCGATATAATAAATGACCGCGACGACTGCTGGTTTCAAAGTCATGGTGACGAAATCCCCAATGTTACCTCATTAGCAACCATCAGAAGCATTTGATGGCCAGGCCATTCAGATGACTCTTCGATGTATCTGCATTGGACAGCACGGTCATATGAATAGGCCAATTGGCTGGCACCTCATAGTGAGACGACCCTGCGTAGGGATAGTCTGGCGCTTGAATGGTACGAAGATGCAGTAACGGATAGGGTTTAGATTTATTGTTAATGCATTTAAATGACATAGTTTAGCGCACGAGAATAATCATACATATTCGGATTGAGTTCTCTCAGATAATTGACAGCGTAGGCTACGGGTGGCAACATAGTTGATTAACCCAAGATTGAGACCATGACTCCATCCTGGTCAAGCCGTTGAACATGTGACAGTCAGTTGCTTGTGGCCTCGAGTATATGGTATTCTCGCTCCATGGATCTGAAAAAAACACTTTTGGCCGGAATTCAATTCACAAGAAGCAACCCCTTTTCCAGGGGGGAAAAGGAAAGAAAAATACTCGTACGGGGAGGTTCAACTAGTGGGAAAAGGTCCGGGAATAGCCACGATGCGATGGAGTAGGTAGCAAAGGGCCTCCAAACATGATCAAAGAGTCAGTTGCCGGCTTGGTTGTCATTGCTGGCACAGATTTAAGGGTGCCGCTTGATTACTCACATTCTTTACCACGTGCAATTCTATAAGCGCACCAAGGTCGAAATGAGCCGTAGGAATCAGTGCCATGGCAAAGTGCTCTAGCCAAGCACTGACGTCAGAGTCGCTCGTAAACAGCTTGAAGCAACTGAAATGCAGTGGAGCCGTCGCGCAAAATCACCGCCTCGGGAGACCGGGGGACAGACGTGCGAACGGCGCGGGGCAACACTATCACGCGCTCACGGAGAAACTTGGAAGTGGATGCCGCGCACGTTGTTACAGTTGCCAGTGACAAGGGAGACGGGGGCCCGGCGAATACGGGGTAACAACACGTGCGGAAATAACCAGGACCTCTGCAGCACAGTGGCAGGTCTCACTGCTACATGTCAACATGACATGACCGGATCAACCCCACTGATTAAGGTAACGACGGCTTGCTCCGGTGGCCGCCGAACCACCAAACCCCCGGACGGCCATGGACTGGATAAGAGGCCTTGGAATGTACATTGGAGTGAGGGCTTGGCTTCGTCTATTACCCCGCCATCACTAGCCGCCGCCGCTGCTTTCGCGCGCCAATCCGGTGTAACCTTTCTCAAGCAGGTACCGGTAGTCGACGTCGATATCGGGAGCCATCGCCCGTTAGTCACTCTTGGCCTCTCCGCATCCCCAGTGCTCTTCTTGCCCGAAACCGAGCACCGAGCTTTGGGTGGCTGATGGGGTTGCTCACGGGTTTGTCGCCGGATCGTCCCTGTTGCCCGTCTTGACTCGAGCGATCTCAAGAGGCTGGGCGGAAAGCGCTCCAGTTACGTTCGAGCATACCATCATGGCCGAACCCCACCGAGGTCACCCCAAAGATCTTTACCGCGGGCCGGACTCTAAGCCCGCAGTGGATCTATCCCAGGAATGTTCGGGAGGGCGATGATGTCGGCAGTCTCGTTGCAACATGATGCGTGCCGACGGCACGCCTATAAAGGCTCATGAGGATCCCGTAGAAGGGAGTGTAGCCTCCAGCAGCAGCAGCAGCAGCAGCAACAGCAGAAGCAGCAAGGCACCATTCTCTCGAGCCGGACCGCCATGTTTCTGTCCAAGATCGTCTCCGCCTCCCTGGTGCTCTTCAGCCTCTTCGGCTCGGCCGCCGCCTACACGAACCCCATCCGAAACCCCGGTGGCGGTGACCCCCAGATCTCGTGGTTTGACGGGTACTACTACTTCATCTCGACCGAGTGGACGAACCTCCAGCTTGCGCGTGCCACGACCATTGAGGGTCTGAAGACGGCCACGCCCAAGGTCATCTACTCCGACTCGAACCCCACGCGATGCTGCAGCGTCTGGGCCCCCGAGATCCACTACTTTGACGGGCGATGGTATCTCTACTATACCGCCGGCAACGACGGCAACCTCGACGGTCAGAGGATGCATGTCCTACAGGGTAAGTTGGTCCCTTGCGGTTTCAAAAGCCGAGAAACGTGAGCCTTTGCTAACGGTGACAACACAGGCGGCGCCTCGCCCTGGGATGACTGGTCCTACGCCGGCCGCGTCACCGACGACTGGTCTCTCGACGGCACCGTCGTCCGCTTCAACGACTGGGGCAACTACTTCGTCTACTCGTGCATGACGGGCGTCCCCAACCAGTCCACCTGCGTCCGCAAGCTCAACGACGACTACATCTCGGCCTCGCCCAACATTACCATCATCTCCCAGCCCGATCAGCCGTGGGAGCAGAGCGAGGTGCCCGTGCAGGAGGGCCAGTACGGCCTCTACTTTGGCGGCAAGACGTACATCGCCTACTCGGCCAACTACTGCTGGACGCCCGACTACTGCGTCGCCCTGCTCGAGTGGGACGGCGTGACGGACCCGTCGTCGCCCTCGGCCTGGACAAAGAGCGACGGCTGCAAGCTGACGGCGGCCAACGGCAACTTCGGCACAGGCCACAACAGCTTCTTCCGCAGCCCCGACGAGACGGAGACGTACATCACCTTCCACGCCACGGGCAACGCCAACGGCGCCTGCGACGACAACCGCTACGTCATGGTCCAGCCCATCACGGCCAACGCCGACGGCACGCCCAACTTTGGCGTGCCACAGGGCTTCGACTTCCAGTGGGCGGAGCCTAGTGCATAGATTGACATGGTGAGGTGAAGCTCTGTAGCGCTTAGGAGGGAGGCAGGTCTGGTGGAACTATCTGTCTGCTTCGGCTGTACATATAACCGTTAGTATATAAGAGAAAAATCGACGATTGAACGAATAAAACTCCAGCCAGCCCTCGGAGCTATGACTTGTGACAAGAGTCATGCACCTGCAACTTTGATCCTCGGTGCGCTATGCTCACTCATTTCGGGACGTGGTCTGTGAGCAGGAGCAAGCAGAGCTCGAAGGCCGACCAAATGCGTCATCGTCTGATCCTCTCGTCCATGTCCATGCGTCTGAATTCAGCCTCTTTGACAAGGAAACAGAAATGTTTCCACGAAAGGCCACATGGGAGAGAACTCGCAGTCGCAGAGGTACAGCCATCCACCAGTCCCGTAAGGGGGGGGGGGACTCAGCCCCGAAACATGAGTATCTAGCCGGCAGTAATCTTAACCTTGGTTTATGAAGGAATTTCACCGAGAGACATGTGAGCTTTATAAGCTTGAGGGCAAACAGTGGGAGCCCCAGGGGTCGACGAAAGCATATGAAAACCATCGCAACATGATTGCGTTTTGGTGACGGTTTCAAGCGGCGGGGGACCCGAAGGGAGAAACGTGGAAACGGACTTGCGTTGTGCGGTAGGGCATATCGTTTTGCTTGCTTCAACGCCAAGCACCCGGAACTCTAACCTTGTCCTGCTACACGTTGCGTTGGTTGTTTAGCGTAACAAGACCCGGCGCAGCCAAGCACAGCTCAAGTTAACGCCGGCCGAAAGTCGGGCAGCGACTGTTGGGAAATCCTATCACCAAAAGAACAAATTCCATGGCCTCACTTTCACACTCACACCCCCCTCCCCCTCAACAACAACCAACGCCACCATGGGAAGGGTGAACAAAGACTGGACGACTTGCGCAATAAGCTCCCGCCCGCCAATTCCCGCCGTCATTCTGCCTCCCAGCCCTTGTAGCTCGAAAAGCTCCGATGCGGTCGCTACCCAGCTCTCGCACAGCCCTTTCTAGAAATGCATCCGAATTCCCATCTCTCTATTCCCTTTCTCTCCTGTTCTCTGCCTTCCTTGTTTCCCCCGTCGTATGTATGTGTGTGTACGCGTGTGGGAGAAAAGACAGCCGTTGCCAAGATACGAAGCCGGCAACTCTTCGACAGAGGATGACAACCATAGGCTGACACAATATTGGCATTTACACTCGAATCCTCCTTGGGAGCTCGGTACCAACGCCACATTTACACGACAAACGGGCGCCGTACCGCGCTATACATACCGTCACCACAGTTCTGTCTGCTATCGGCCGTGTGAGTCGCGACCATGGGCCGCCACGTCACCATCTGGTCCGCCGCCTTCCTCGCCACGGGCGGCTTCCTCTTCGGCTTCGACTCGGGCATCATCACAAGCACCATTGCCCTGGGCACCTTCAAGGCCTACTTCCACGACCCCCCCGACGGCATCGCCGCCGCCATCGTCTCCTCCTTCCAGGGCGGCGCCATCCTGGGCACCATCATCAACATGATCTGCTCCGACCGCCTTGGCCGCCGCAACACTGTCTTCCTCGGCTCGCTCATCTCCATCGCCGGATCCGCGCTGCAGGCCGGGTCCGGGAACCTCGCCGCGCTCATCGCGGGGCGCTTCATCGGCGGCGTCGCTGTAGGCGTATTGACGTCGACGATACCCATGTACGCGTCGGAGCTGGCCGAGGCAAGGCAGAGGGGCAAGTTGTCTGGATTGTTGCAGTGGATGCTGGGCTGGGGGTTCCTGGTGGCGCAGTGGCTGGGGTATGGGTGTTCTTATGTGAAGAATGACTTTTCATGTAAGAGATTCCCCCCGCAACATCTTCTGATGCTGTAAAAGAAGAAGAGCCCCCCCCCCTTCCCCCTCTTTTTGGTGCAAGACGATTGGCTGACGGCTCACGAACAAACAGGGAGGTTCCCGTTGGCGTTCCAGTGCGTCCCCGGCGTCGTCATTGCAACGGGCATCTACGTTCTCGAGGAATCACCTCGCTGGCTCGTCGAGAAGGGCCGCTACGCCGAGGCGCGCCGGAGCCTGGACAAGCTCCGCGTCGGCGTCGACGAGAAGCTCATCGACGTCGAGTACAACGAGATCCGCCACGCCGTGCGCGCCCAGTCCGCGCTGCGCGAGAACGGGCACCTCTGGAAGGCCATCATCACGAGGCCCTCGTGGCGCAGGCGCTTGTTGCTGGGCTGCGGCGTGCAGGCCTTCTCGCCGCTCTCCGGGGTCAACGTGATCAGCTACTTCGGACCGCGCATCTACGAGCTTCTCGGGATCGGCACGCAGACGTCGCTGATGATCATCGGTATCAACGGCGCTCTCGGGATCTTCTACAACACCGTGGGCCTCTGGATGCTGGATCGCGTCGGTCGCGTGAGGCCGCTGATTGCTTCGGCGGTGGGCCTGGCGACGGCGCTCCTCGTCAACGCCATCCAGTTCCAGCTCCTCGACCGCTCGAACGCGGACCAGCTCCGCAGCATGGTCGCCATGAACTTCGTCTTCGGCTTCTTCTTCACGCCCCTCGGCATCATTAGCTGGGTCTACCCGGCCGAGATCTTCCCCCTCGAGATTCGGGCCCTCGGCAACGCGCTGACGACGTTCACCAACTGGACCATCAACCTGATCCTCGTGTCCTTTTCGCCGCAGGCGCTCACGGCGTTCGGGTTCAAGTTCTTTTACGTCTTTGTCGTGTTCAACGTCGTCGCGGCTCTCTGTTATTACTTCTTCTACCCTGAGACGTCAGGCCGCACGCTGGAGCAGATGGACGAGCTGTTTGGTGATTACGTGCCAATGTCTGAGCAAAACGCCCTCGGGACCGTCGTCACTGGATCTGACAGCGAAAGGGGGAAAGGATCGGGGCTGTATGGGTCTTTCTCGGTTCACGAGCGTTTGTCGTCGACCGCGGTGTGAGCTCGGAGAAGTGCCGATCAGGTCTACAACACTATAGTGGCGTCGGCGGCCGTTGATCACGTTTGCGGATGGCCCTTGGCTATGCGTTGGATTGGGCTTGTGGACAAATCCATACAGGTTTTATCTCCTGAGTAGCCAATCCTTCGTTATGATGATAAACGTTTGAAGACGACATGTGATTCCACCCGGGGCGAACATGAGATTGTCTGAGCTCGTTGGTCATGATCGATAGCTATGTAAGGTTACAACACAAACATGAACATATAATACTACAAAAGAATAGACAAAGCGCTGAGGTAAAGTAGTATTAAAACAGCTAAGTGTGTGCTCATCACCGCTCGTACAGCATGAATGGTAAAATACAACACCAGTCGCCATGAAGCGCTTAAATCCTGCGGGCGCAACAGAGGTGAAGCCTTCACAGCAGATCGTCCACCATCAAACGCTGACGTGCGCGCATTTGAACCGTCGCCCAGTCGGTCGTTTCCTGCACCGTCTGCTTCTCAACAGGCGCCGTGCTGTCATCGGCATCCACGTCCATCCCCCACAGCCAGCTCTCCACCGGCAACACCAAGCGTGGGCGGACGAACTTCGTCACCAAAACCGTGCTCACCGGCGCTGTCGTCTCTTGCGTGCTCTCAGCCATCGCACTCTAGTCAGTCTTTTCTGCGATTTCCTCCTCAACATCCTCTTCGATACTCCAGTCCTTGAAGCCCTCGCCCCTAACCCAGCTGATGCCCTTTCTCCAGTTGCCCTCCTTGACAGCCCTCGCGTCCCTCTCGTACACAACACCAGTAAGCATGAGCGCCATGACAAACACCCACACGTCGCCGCCCTTCATGGCCTTCCACCATCTCCGCTTGACGCCGACCTTCCACAGCGAGTCAACACTCACACGCGCAGAGTAGAGGAACACGCCGCGTCCGTTCTTGCGCTCGACCCACGCCCAAAGACCGGCCAGAAACCCACCAAAGAAGAACCTCTGGGTCGGCAGGAAAGTGCGGGGGAACCACTGTTGGAAGAAGCAGATGCTCGCCCAGGCGGTGGAGATAGCTCCAGTCAGGAAGGTGCTCATGCGCAGCGACTTGGTAAGCACGCGCTGCAACGTCGTGACCGGCGAGTGGTACAGCGATCGGAAACGCGGAACGAACGTCATCACTGAGTAGATGATGAGGAAGAAGCGCGTCAGGCCGGGGAAGGACCCAAGCCAGAAGTTGAGGTAGGTACGGAGGCATGATGGATCCGAAGGATGGAGGGTTGCGCACGATAGCGAGGTGATGATGGGGTGGGCGGAAGAGGTGAGAGGAGCGACGCCAACGAGCGTTGGCGGGAGTGTCTCCTTGTTAGGGAAGAGAGTTGGCGAGACAAAGGGCCTGTAGCTGTTAGAAAAGCGGACGAAGACGGAAGCTCATAACTTACGGCCAGTTCAGCTTTGCCATCTGGGCAAGGTTATCGACAATCTCCATGGCCTTGGGCCACTTGAGGTGGGACGGGTAATCTTTCGGTCTGGGGTGGATGTACGCCGAAGAGTTCTTGAAAATGAAGTTGCCATAAGACTGGCCACGGGTCAGCACTCGAACGCAAAGCCTCTCTGGACGGCGCCACTCACTTCTGGGAAGCAATCCCTATCAAAGACAACGGCATGCAACAGCTGCCCAAAGGCAAAGGGCTGGATGAGCCAGCTGCCCCACCACCAAGGCCTCTCTCTCTTGACCTTGCCCCCGTTCTTGAAGCCCCAAATCATGCCCTCTCCTTCACACAGGTTCCACCCAAACTCGAGCGCTCTGAATAGAGTGTAGATGGCGATGGTCACGCGGAGCTGCTGGGCGGGGTAGACGCCGAGGAACATGCCTGCCATGGAAGCACCTATGGCCGGCGCGTAGGGAGACGTCAGCGTCGCGGTGGTGCGCGGGTTTCTTCGGCGAAAAGGCGCTGCTGAGGGATCGAGAAGGTGCGCGCGCAGGCGGTTGAGGAACCGGAAGAGGATGCGGTAAAGGAGGAGGATGGTAGACAGGGAGAGAGAGAGGCGCAGGGTCGGCGACTTATGAAGGGGCTGCTTTTTGGCATTGGGGCTGCATGGTCGTGTCAGTATGCTGCCCTTCGTCCAGACGTCCATTCGCGAGGCCACTCACTCTGGCTTCCCGCCCAGAAACTTGGTCGAGATGAGAGCCCAACCCTTCATAGCCATGGCGGTTCCAAGAAACACGCGCAACGAGTGACGCACCGCGCGCGCATTGTAATCGTCAACAGCCCTGCCACCAGCACCGGGCGGGGGATTGTTAGCCCCTTGCCTCGCCGCGGCGGGCTTATCGCCGTCGACGATGCGCTCAACGGCAGTGACGCTCGGCGCGGCCCTCTTCAACAGGCGCGAGCGCGACAGCACGTATTTGTGCAGCGTTGCATACTCCTTGGCGGAGATTGTGTATCGCAGAGTATTGCGGAGGATGGGGTCGGTGACGCTATTGCGCGACGATGCCGGCGCTCGTGAGGGGCCGCCGCTGGAGGGTCGGGGACTCGACGTCTGGGAGGCACGGGGGACGCCGGGCGGGCCTGGCCGCGACGACGAGGCCGCGGCGGAGGCCATCGCAGCGGTGGATTGATCGCGGGGAGCGAGAAATTAGGGGCGGTTCGGTAACGGGATGGAGGGAGATGGTGCGTCGTTCGGTGAATGGGTCCGTATGGCCCCGAGTTGAGAGACGGGGAGAGAGGGCGGCTGGACCGAACTGAGAAAGCGCCGTTAGCACGTGCCAAAGTCGGGAACCTTGGGAGCAATTCGCAGGTGCAGCGATGACCTCAACGACGAGGCATGGCTTGGGAGACTCACGTGAGGCACCTTGCTGATAGTGGCAGTAGTCGAAACGCAATCAACTTGGAGAAGAACAGGTGACGAAGGTGATGCGGGAAAAAGCAAAGAGTTACAAGTATCCGTACTGGACGAAAGTAAAAAGCTGTGGGTGTTTGTTGCGAGACAAGTGGTGGTGGTGGGTATGTGGTGGAATGGACAAGACTCCGGAGGACCTTGGGGGTGCGAGTGCAAAGAGAGAGAAGGGGACAGGCAGCAAGCAGCTTGGGCGCGCAAGAGTGTCACGGGCAACATTTCTTTGGGCGGCCACTGACTGCCAGGGCCAGCACCCACCCACTGACCACCGGCAATTGTTGGCCAGCGCCAGCACTTCGGGGAAAAGCACATGCCTCGGCTCGCAGGCAGTTGAAGCCCATCCCTGCTCATCTTATCCGGGGCACAGAAACAAAACGGGAACACCCGTTGCTCATTGGTTCATGAGGACCCACTAGTCCAAATAGCGTCACCCCCGCAACAAGGGACTCCCCCACACTCGTCACTCGTCGAGGGAATGCCACCACGAGTTTAATGAGTCCTTCATGCACAACACGCCAGCCAGCCCGCAGTGAACATCAAGTTTTTCACGACGCGTCTGTCATCAATTGGTTTCTGTAGCGAGGTGCAGATTGTTTGTCGAGCATCGGTCACTTCTGCCGCGTCAGGCCCGACTCTCCGTACGCTATGCGGAAACAACAATACGGGAACAACATGAGAATCTCGTCGTACCCAGACAGACCCCCCAAGACACTCATATGAGAGATGCCACTTTGGGGTGAGCTGCACTTCATTTCCTTTTCTCCTACTTCCTCTTGTCACCTTTTCGCTCGCCCCGTCTGCCACCGAGACTCCCATACCCAATAAAAACTCGATAGCGGACGCGGGGAAGACGGCAAAAGACTGTCGCGAATCGCAACGCTTCATGTCACTCGGCCACAAACGCCCAGACCCATTGTCAACTCCTTGAAATGTCTCTTGTTCGCACGATACACACAATTATCAGTCAACACACCATTCTGTTGCTGAAGACACAACCCTTGCTGCCGGCCATGAACCCGCGCCCTGGGTTTCTCCCCATCGTGGGCAGTCCCAACCGCGATGCAGCTGCACTTCTCGTCCCTCTGGGTATCCTTCCTCCCCACAACCAGCCGCTGTGCCCTGCGTGTCTCTCACTCTTCGCATCCTCTCGCGTCTTCATGCGTTCTCGTCACGCGTAGTCGCCAAGATAGGTCAAGAAATCCACCCTGCCTGAACCAAGACGCCCCTGCCAGTGGTAACCTCCGACGACCTGTTCATTGCGCCCGCCATTCCGTAGAGTCGAAAGGTTCAGCTAATGTAGGTAGGTAACTGTTACCATTATCAACAAACACTCGCACGCATACACAAAGGAGACTAGGGCAAGTGCCCGTACCAGCCAAATCTCACGGCGAAGCCGCCCACTCACGCACTCTCCCTGAGCTTTTGATTTTGATTTTCATCTCTTTTGGCCCGTTTGCCAAAAGAAATGAAAAATTGCCAACACCTCGCGTAATGCCCCATCCGTCGCCCCGGACTTGAGAGGAAAGAAATTGGGATTGCTGCTTTTGTAGGTCATGATGCAAACACGAATCGAATCCGCCCTGGGCCGTCCAAGTTTTGGCTTTTGTTTTTGGTTTTTTTTAGTTCCCGTGTCGTAACATCGTAATCCTGGCCACGCCGTTTTGACGCCTTCAAGGGTAGGCCACCTGGCTCATGTTCTCCACATGGCCGACGCCATTCGGCTGCACCATCAGTGGCGCCCATTGCCGGCCGAGAGATGGCGCGTCGCCGTTAACATACGACACCACATTCTCGCGCCAGCCTAGGCCATGCCACTCCTCGCTCTGGCGGGGCTCAACGCTCTGCAGGCCGTAGAGGATTGACTCCGCATGCGGCACCGCACCAGCTCTGACTGCATCAATGGCCCTAGAACGTCTAGCCTCCCGCTCGTTAACGACAGCTCGCATGATCTGGTGGCGCGCCTCAATGCTGGCCCATCCGTTAACATTGCCGTAGCCACTCGACTCAAGGGCAGGCTTCAGGTAAGCAAAGGGAAGGTTGATGAGAATCGTCGAAAGGATAGATCGAATGCTCCGCTGCTGAGAAGACTGAGGCGTCGAATCTGAGCCCTTGGACGGGGAATCTGAACCCACAGCCAAATCACCGAATTGGATGTGCATGGGTCGCGTTCGGCGGTCCTGGTTAGCTGTTCCACGAGCAATCGTGGGCATTCCCTCGCGAGCAGGGGAGGACGCAAACGCATACGGTATGCGGGCAAAACGCTCAGGGTCGGCGACAGACGTGTCCAGGGTGAAGTCTGGCGGGAAGTTGTTGATAAGGAATGAGATGATGCCGTTCATCAAGATCTGGACTGGTTCGCCGTAAATAAACTGGGTATGTCTGTCGGCTGAAGCGCGACTGGGCACATCGCCGAGGGCGAATTCGAGCGCTCGCTCGATGGTGGACCAGCTAAGGGATTGCGAGGCAATCTCCAGGCCTCGAATGACTATGGGTTGCCATCCAAGGAGGTGGCCCGCCGCCGCATATCCCAGAGCGAAGTCGAAGCGGTCATCAACGCTGCCGGCCAAAGCAAAAGCACCGTTGGCGGTTGGCTCGGGCAGATCCAAGAGCGGGAAGGCATACAAATGCTGCACTGCCATCCAGAAGGCATCAGAGCGAAGACTTCTGTCGTCCGACTGGAGCAGGATGGTGCGGTTGGCGCCGGGCGGGCTTGACTCGAAACCGTCAGACTCAAGAACGTTCCGGACCGTCTGGCTTCTGGCAAGAACCAGGCGGTGTCCAGGAAGCCGGACAGGAGGGGCGCGGTCGTCGAGGTATCGCAGCTCGAGGGTGCAGTCAGCGAAGGCAGTATCTCCAAACTGTGATCGCAGGTAGGCGGCCATATCATCCAGCCCCTGATGCTCGGGTCCGGGGTGCATCATGTGGGGGGGCGGAATAGGGCCAGGCATCATCCGCTGAGGCGGAACACCGAAAGCTCCAGCAGGGGGCGGGTGAGGGCGAGCGTCATCTACTTGGGCGTTGCCGTTGGGGACGCCAGGCGCGGGGTAGTGGTTGTAGGCACTAGGCTCGTCCGCGTGGGCCGAAGAGTGAGATCCCTGGAAGCTGTGAGGGGTCGAAGGACCGTAGCCGTTGATGTGAGGACCGTATTGCTCCAAGCCGGTGTAGCCCGGGAGCGGTCGACCGAATCCATCCACGGCAGTACCAGGCACGAACTCGGTGCCGTAGGGCATCTGGTGATGATATCCGTTCGCGGCGCCGGGGAACGAACGCCCGTCGAGGTGAGGCATGCCAGGAGGGGGCATAAAGCCCCCCGAGTGGGGAGGGGCCGGAGAAGATGAGTTGGAGCCAAATGCGCCGAACTGAAGACTGCCGTTGCTTGGACGCGGGCCATGCATGTGGGGAGGGCCGTTGTGAACCGATCGAGGGCCTCGGTGAGATGTGCCGTTAATAACGACAGCAGAGGGGCGAGCGCCGTTATGGCCAGCAGGAGGCATGTTGTATCGAGTCGGAGGGATGACGGGTGGGGGTCGGAAGGTCGATGGGAGCTGGGGAATATTCTCTGTGATTTGTGAGCAAACGATTCGGTACCAGACAGAATCCCAGCGCAGAAGGTATTTACCCTTTTTCGCAGGCCGGGCCGTGGGCGGAGAGGTGATGCGATTGTTGTCTGTAACAAGTAAGGAGGTGCTCTCAGAGGCGTGGGAAGCTGAGGGCAGACGTACCTCGAAGAGAATCCTCGGCAGGCGGGGGAATATCTCGGTCGGCGGCCTTGTCGGTCGATTCGGACTCGTCGGTCGTGGAGGGAGTAGGGATAGCGGCAGAAGACACCTGGGAGTCGGTGGCTATGTAGGCATGTTAGAACTGTGCTCTATCTGGAGAAGATTCTGGCGTGGGAAGGATTTGTAATTACCCTCGCGGTCCTTCACATCGTCGCCTTCCGAATCGACGGCAAGAGGCGTAGTAGCGCTCTCGTCGGCAGCGGGCTTGATGTCGGCGCGAGAAGCCATCTCGGGCTCGACGGTCTTCGGGGTCGGAGGCGTAGAGTCGACGTCGTTCTGAATCTTGAGGGAAGAGCCGTTGGTCAAGACGGGTCGAGGAAAGGACACAACGGCAGCGGCTTGGGCAGCAGCGGCGGCCTGCTTCGCGGCGGCATTGGCCTTGACGCGCCGGTCCAAGGGAAGAGGAATAGCAGGGACCACGCGCCTAGCAGCGCTGGGCTTTCCGTGGGCGACACCAACACTGTTCCGCGCCTTCGGATTGCCGTTGGGAGCCATGGTTGACTTGGGGGGCAGGCGGGAGGATGTGCGGTGGTGATGTTGAGCGGGTGTTGAGCCCACCTTACAGAAGAACCGGACTTTGACTTGGCTGCTGGACGGGAGGGACCCAGGACTGGATGACTGGAACGACTGGGGGGTTGGCCAACAGGTGGTGGGAGCCGGGGTCGGTTCTCAGCAGCGACGGTCGTTCGTTCGGCGATAGGAGCAGCACCAGAGTGGGTTAGGTAAAGTGGATAATTCTAGAAGAACAGGCGACCGTCGTGTGAAGTCGCAAGTCGTTAATCGTAGGTCCGGGCCTCGGGGGGCAACCAAGCCTAGTGACTCTTTTCGTGCAGGATGGGAGCCTCTCGTCGGCAGGGGTGGCGCATGATAGAGAGGGTCTGCAGGTGCTAATGCGTGCCACGGGTAGGCTCGAGGAGGATAGAAAGCAGGAGCAAGCAATGAAGGAGAGTAATTAAAAAGAGGATGTTGGGGGGTGACGTTGATGTGAGGCACAACAGGAAGAAGAGCGGAGTGTGAGCCTGTGAGGATGGAGAAAAGGGAGGAGGGGAAGAGAAGAGGAGGGAGTGAGTGGAGTGGAGGAGTTGTCTTGTCCCCTGGACGTGGTGAAGCAAGTGTAGGAACGGGACGTTGCTGCTGTTCCAGCTGCTATGCGCCGTTGGTTGTGGCTATTAGATGGATGCCTTTCGACTAACCCGACTACGAATGGATGGATGGATGAATGGGGTGCTGCAGGTGCTCGATGCGTTTCCGGTTGCTGCTGCTCCTGCCCGACCTTGCCTTGCTGCTGGCGGCTGGCAGTGCAGTCAGTCAGTAGTGGTGGACAAGGTTCAGTGCTTGGATCAAACGAAAAGGTGGAAAAAAAAAAAATCAGAGCATCAAAAAAATATCGGGTCTCCGTCATGAGAAGGAATTCCGATGATGACAAAAACCGGGGCTGCGTCACAAATTTTACCCCCGCAAAAAAGAAAAGGCAGTTGAATGAAAGAATGGATGGCGCGGTGCGGTGCGTTGCGCTGCCTTTGCCCGGTACGTACCTACTTTTGAGGCGACCCAAGCTTGGCTATCTTGACGTTCATTGGTTCAATTTGGCCCAGCCCTAGCAAGCTGCAGCCCACGGCGCCGGTACGTACCCGGGGGGGGGAGCTGTCGATCGAGAAGGGAAGGAAGGTGCGGGCCAGGGAGGAGAGACCAGGCCACGCCGGAAACGTTGACCTTGGTCTTTCACCAATATCAGGTCACGGCCTACGCGTCTATTACCTTCAACTTCCCTCGCCTGACCCGTGACAAGACGAAGGGTATCAAAGACGAGCAGATGCAGCAAAGACAGGCAGGCATATGGTTCTCTGTGAGACACCATTCCAAAGAGTTAATGGCAGTGAAGGGCCGTTTGTTGGTTTGCTTGTCTCGCACGTTTTCGCCTTTGCGCATGCACTACAAACAAACAAACAAACAAACATACGATCATCATCATCAACTTGTTTTTAACCTTAGCCCATGCTCTTTGATTACTGGCGCCCGGGCGCGCATCCAATCTTGCTCTGCTCCCCGAGCTGCACCTCAAAACTGTGCCTGTGCTGGGCTGGCAACAAAAATATCCCAAGCCACAGGCAGCCGGTACGCTAATCACCGTCGAGCTACTTTTGGCTCGGTCGGATCTTTGGTCTGTGGTCTTGAACGACTGGAAGCTTCGAGGTACGTAGCTCTCGCTTTCCCTTGTCTGATTACATCAGCTTTGTTTTTGTGCCGACGTCAGCAATTTCAATCCTAGTCGTTTCGTCCGAGACACCGACCGGGCCACTTATTACTCAGACCCTTCACCATCTTTTGCTGGGACTGAGTTAGCTCCGACATTGCATGATTCTCGGCCCGTTCGATCTCCATCCCGGTGCCGGGATGGTACCGAACGACCGGCCATTCTCGGTCGAGTGGGGGAGCACGTGATCAATTTCTTCCAGTATCGTAGTGTCCCCAAACAATGACCGCCTAAAACAGGGCGAGATTTGCAATTGACAAAAGTGTCCGTATTGAATGTAGGGAAACCTACGGCAGCTTGTCTTTGCTGGTTCAGTAGGGGTGGGCAAGGTAGTTGTGACATGATGGAAGACCGCCTTGAAGGCGTAGCTCCATCAACTGCGTTAAACATGTGCTCGGTATCTTCCCGAAATGAACCATCTTCGGCTGTCGTGCTCATCTTGACGATAATCCACACAACAACTATAGTTTATGGTCGAGAATGAGTGGCAAAACATTTCCTGGGTTTCTGACTTTATCATTTGTTTTTGTATCTATCGATTCTCTCACTAGGTAGTAATCTGTACCATTGGATGTAGATCTAACAAATGATCTCAAGAGAATACCCAATTGCAGGGCATTCTCCAAGCTCGCATGATTCGGACAAGGTTCATGTGTCTTGCGTACACACGCTGAAGGTCGAATCACAAGTGGGGGCTGAGTATTCCAAAAGTACCGCCTTCTCTCCGATGCCTAACATCTGCCAAAATACGTGACTAACGATAAAATTAGACCTCTAGACGCCTTCGGGGCGAAGAGCAATGGCTGCATCATCTGCGGCCACGATCAAGTGCCGGATGAATCTGAACCAGGCCACGGCAATAACCTGATAATCCACAACCGGTCAACTAAATCTGTTAGTGTCACCAGGAAGGCCCTGAAGGCAGATTGTTACATTAGTTCAGCGACGTTCTAACGCACCCTCCAAGTCCAAGGCACCACTAACCCAGTCCATTTGACTTTTGAGCAGCTGTGAAATATGGGGCGTGTCTAAAGGCAACACAAGAGTGCGTCTATCATTAGAATAATCTAACGTTTGTCTTGATGAAGGATACAAGAAACCTGTGTCGTGAACACTGAGGTTCAATAGATAAGCACTGTGAGGGTGAACCGGGAAACAAGATCAATCCCATTGAGATATTCCAGAATCTCTAAATATCCGCTGATAGTCATCCTTTTCGAAAAATTATCACTTCGAGCTCCCTGTATCCATATGAAGAGATTTCATAATCCCCCAGAAGACGAATGCCCGTTTTGCCGATGAAACACTCTTACCCTATTATCTCGAGCCTCATAACGATGACGCTAATTTATCCTTGAATTGTGTTAGATCGTTCCCGGTGGGGAACGTTCTATCACCGGCGAGCGATTAAAACCAAAAGTCAAACATCTTCGCGGGGGTTGAGCCCGCTATCTACTATAGCTCTTTCTTCTAAATGTCTCCGTCCCAACGGTATTGTCCTACGACTGATTGCATCGCCCTGCAACTACAGTTTCTGGCAGACCGTACTGGCTGTCCTGACGGAAGTATCCAATAGTACACGCTTCTTTATCGCTGTCCTGGTATATACGACAGGAAGGACACGACTCGGCAAGTATTGCTCTTGTCACTAAGGATCATCAAGAGCCACCGTCCAGATCAATAGGACGAAAAGCTATATAAAAAGCCCGGTAACTAAAATACCGACCAAGGGAAATCATTTATTTCCAAAGCTCCTCGGCAAAGGTGCTGACTATGCTATGTTCTCTCAAGCCGCAAACGACGCACAGCACATGCGTCCTAGCATGCCCTATGAGGAGTGATGCAAGACATATGACGAACGGATTCATTGGCTACTAACCCCATACATACGGGTGGGGCTCGTTCAAGTGCATCTCATGGGTTGGTCTTTCGCGTCGGTAGCGACTGGATTGTTTTAAGGTCTATTAAGCGTATTGTTCGTCCATTACCAGATAACCCAGTGATAAGACACCGACATTCAGTCTTCCTTATCAAAGTCTCGTTATCATTGCCCTCCATGCCATTAGACGGATGCTCCGTCATCAAATGCCTTCTCCTTCTCGCTTTGTTTGCTCTTTACGCTTCCCGCGGTCCACTGCCGCAAATGTTTACCCCAGAAATATAGGACTGGCAGCCCAAGGGACAAGACAATGATGGTCTCGGCGTAGAGAGCAAAGGTCGCAAGTGGGCCTTTCTCGGCGATCCAGGTAGTGGCCTTGGAGGCGACGAAGAAGGCAATGACGATGCGCAACGAAGAGACGTTGACAAGAACAGGTCTGGCTTTCAATTAGTACGATAACATAAGGTGAGTCCCGAGTAATCAACATACCCTGCCCACTGAGGATAGCTCTCAACGACGAAGACGTTGAGAATAGTCATCGTCGTCAAAAACGCGAAGACTATCAGGAACGATCCGACAAGGAGGACTGCCCAATGCATGTTTTTCTCCCCGGCAGTTCCAAAAAGAAAACAGCCCGCTACTCCAGATATGAATGGAAGAATCAAGTTGGCGAGATGATGCTCTGGCTCTCGGCTCCCGCCTTGCCACCTCGTCACCGCGTTGGAGATTTTATCAGCCACAGGGCCGCCGAAGACGAAGACAAGAGCTGATGCAGCAAAGAACGGCAGCACCGTCAGACCCGTCCACTGGAACTGCCAGCCTTGAGCAAGCAGCGCAAAAGGCGTGATCTGCGCAGAGGCCTGGTTGATGACGATCATGATGCTGTTGGCAAGGACACCCCAGATGATGGCGGGGAAGTAGGTCGATCGGAGGGCATCGAACATGGACTTGGCGGCCCGCTGAAACTGGAAGCCGTTCTGGAAGACACCGATGTTGGTCCAGGTGGTTCGCGGGGTATAGTTGACGTAGTCGAGCTGAGGACGGGTTTGACCAGGCATAAGAGGATAAGTCTTTTGGCCACCTGGGAAATATTAGCCGAGTGTTATATCTGACGAGGAGCTGATACATACTAAGCTCTTCTTGAGATCGAGTCCATCGTGTTTCAGGCAAGAAAGCAATAAGGATAGCCCATGCCAAAATTCCCAGACCAGAGGTGATGTAGTACATCCATCTCCATGTGTAGTTAGATGAGACCCAAGGCGCCAAAACACCAAGAGCAATAATAATGATTCCCTGGCTGGATATGACAGCGGACATGGCCTTGTTTCTCTGGTGAATGAAGACCATATCCTGGACAATTGAAGGAATCAGTGCCTCCACCGCGCCAGCACCCAAGCCCATGACCGATCTCGCAAGCAAGTGCTGATGGAGGCTTGTGCTGAACGCAGCAAATAGCCCGCCGGCCCAGGCACTCGTTGCGGCGAAGAGGAGCACGGGACGACGGCCTATCCAGATGGAGGTTGGTACAAGGAAGTAGCTCGCGATGCCATTGGCCAGGAGAGGTATTGTGGCCAACAGGCTGACCTCCTCAAGGGACGCGGGCTTCACGCCGGGGGGCACGACGGACATGGGGTTGATGTTGAGTCCGCTGCCCCCGCTCTGGGCTTTGAAGTCGATGCTATTGAGGATGTGCGGGTCGACGCCCGAGTATTCGAGGATGAAGACGGGGAGAAGACCACCGATGACGACTTCCGCTGACAGGGCGAGGGCGCCAACTTAATGAGACGTTAGCCAATAGGACATAATTGAGGTCGAGAGGGCTTCTACAGAAACAAAGCGCGCCGATTGCCGTCCATTTTCTCCATGCGGGGAGGTTCAAAGGATCTGTGTTGTGATGTCAATATTCGTCTCTTTGCGGGACCCATGAGAGTATTGGCAAGACTCACCCTTGGGGTCGGGCGTGGGCATCTAAGAGGCTTTAGTGATGGCCATGCTCATAGCGGCGTATATGACTTACAGGAATCAATCTCAACTGCCCATCCACATACAAGTTTGTCGTACCGACGACCAGCGTCTCACTCTTGTCCAATTCTCCCATCCCGTCGTCGAACTCTGACACCGCCACGGTGGGCGAACGCTTTGGGCCAACCTGCTCATCCTGGAGCGGCCAGCGATTGTTCGTCGCCATATTTGTCGTTTACTTGCCGTGATGGAGTAGAGCTGTAGCGCAATCCCACCGTCCCAAGACCAAAGGCAAGACGTCTTCCCGCCGGACGCCACTGCAGCCTTATACTAGACCAGACATCCCCCCTTGTAGGTGATCCATAGCTGAGAGCAAGGGGAAGAGGTTCAGTCACGACAGGGTCGGAACACCTCTACTTTTGTTTCAAGAGAAACCGAAGGAGACTGGAGCTTTGGGCAACAGGGGAGGGGAGGAAGAAGGGGAGGAATGCAGAGAACCAGGGGCCAGAGAAGGCTCAGTGACATGCTCTGAGAGACATCAAGTCTCAACAGAGAATGGGATCAGCAGGGCAGAACTGAGGCGGACAGGAACACGCCAATAGGAGAGCAGCCGTGCATCCAATCTCCCAATCGCATCTGGTTTTCTTCTCGAATAGAAGACGTATCCCGGAAGAGTATATTGCATCGTCCCATCGGGAGTGACCGCCAGTTGCAGGACACTCGTGGTGACGATCAATACCACAGACTTCGAAAGGCATCCTGCCATGTCTTGTACTGTCTCTGCGCAAAGCGTGCGTGCGACATGTACCTCCCTCCACATCCCGCACGCGGGACGGGCCAAAACTCTCTAATGGCTTTTAATCCCCAGAAGCACGGGCGTGTCATGTTTCTGCCTGACAAACGTTCATCGCCGCGGAACCAGGAACGGGGATGCTTAACCTTGTCTCTTTCTATAAATGCCAGCGGTCTGTGATGCTGTCGCCTTTCGGCAGTTACAATGGATGGGTCAACTGCTGTTGGATGGTGGGAGTTACAGTTTGGGCTGAGCGGGCCGGAGCATTAGGACGAGGCTAATCCATCGACAAGGTTAAACCCCTACCAGTGCGAAATGATGTGTATCGAACACCATGTTTGATGCTGATGCGCCTCGTAGGGTTCGGGTTTCTTTTGGGAGGAAGGAGGGGTCTGGTGGGGGGAGTTATCTTGGTCTGGGGTTGGAATGCTGTATTGCGACGGTTTGATCGACGTTCTCGCGCGCGCGAGAGAATACCCTTGCTTGTCGTTATTCCGCGCCATGAGGTTCTTCTCTCCTCCTCTTTCCGAGTGTGCCCCCTCGCATGAAGCCGCTGTGGGCTGCTGAGTCCAGGCAAACGTTGGCTCTTAGCGCCCACGGGGCTGATTTGGTGTTGCAAAACCTAATAGAGACGCCTCCCTATTAACTCATCCTCAGAGCACGTCGATGGCCAATTCCATAAAGGGCCTGTCTCCTCTTGGAGGACTCATGTCTGGCTGATAAGCTCTACTGATGTTCAGTCACTTTTCGTCGCGTCGCAACCGCGCGCTACTCGGCTGGGTGAGAGTTCTGACGGCCTCATTTGCCTTGTGAATTTTCGATCACTTCTGTAACTTCTCGACACCTTGGGAGGGAAGAAAAACGGCAGCGTGATCGGGTTTCTTGGGTAGGTATGAAGTTTGCTACATGACCACGCGTTGTGCTGTTAAGGTTCTTGACTCAACGCATAAAGGTGGCACCACCGTCCTGTTACAGAAACCCCCGGCCCAAGTGCCTCATCGCCAACACCAACCAAGACGTTTTGATCGACAACAGCCCGATTCTTCTCCCCCCTTAAACGATCCGGCGCACGGACGACGATGCAACGACGTGCCGGGGATGATACATCTAGAAGCCATGTTGTAAAGACGAGCGCTGCAAACAAGGAGTTTACACTGCATTGTCAAGATGATAGCAACGCAATGATATTCCAACTCGCCAAAAAGGTTGCATTCTTAGTAATTGAAAACCAGAGTTGACGACGCCACAGCCGCCGCCGACGACGATCGGCGTTTTGACAGAACCTCATCAGTTCATGTCCACGCAGCGTCTCACAGCTTTCCCCGTTATTCGTCTGAACGTCAAGCCTCCAACTGGTTTGTCCAGTCTCCTTCTCCCTCACCGTGACTTCTTTCTGCCGGCGTCACACGTTTCGGGTTAGCAATGTAGCAGGTCTGTCCACATTCTGGGTCCTGCATCGTTTCTGCCGAGCCGATACAACGGCCGAAGGTCATGTCTGTCTGGGCTTCTGGCTGGGCATAATCCCAAAACTCTGCTGTGATCTTCGCCGGTCGGCGCTCCATGTGTCGTCGGTCAAGTCTGATGTTTCTCTCTTCAGTTGGTACCCAACTACCCCCTTCCGACCATCCATTCTGAGCGCTCGTCGTCCACTTTCCGATGTGGCGTTCCGGCTCGTCTCCTGCGGCGGCGTCAAACATGTAACAACCCCTGCTTACGACTGCGAGTACCGAAGGAGCTTGATTGTCGACGCCGTACTACAGATGACTGCAACTTAGTTCCGAGATACACTAGAGATTCAAAGATGCAGATCCAAGCTCGACTGGCCTCTGGGATAGCAGCGGCCCCTCACATTGACAGCTGTCAAAAGAGCACAATGGCCGTCAGTTCCCAAGCCGCTAACAGGTCTCGCCATCGTCACGCAAGAACGCTGTAATGACCGTTCAGACGTTTTCTTGGTCCAAGGCCGCTATGTCACGACATTCACCAAGGATGAAGTCGAGAGCTTATCTCAATGCCGCTTCCAAAAGCCGACCTGTGTTTTGGGTCTAAAAGTACATTCGTCATGCGAGTTTTGCCAACCCGATCGGCCGTCTCAGTCCTCTATATTATTAAGCCCCATTTCTGTATCACTCTGATCCGTTGCCGGAAAGCCCAAAAACGCCATGCTCTGCCGTAGTATCCCATGCGCACAGTAATACCCGCTTCTTCTGACAACCGTGTCTGGCCGAATGCCGTCCTCTACTACCCTTAATCTAGGTCGCCGGTACCCAAAACTCTCGCAAGCAGGACATAGAAGAAGATGACACCTCCGGCGACGAGGAGCTTATTCTGGTTCAGCCAGCCTCGGCCGGCATCCCGCTGCTGCACGACGGCATCAACGACGGCCTGAGCTTGGTGGCCGCTGCCATTACCGATGCTAAGTTGGGGTCCGCATGAGGCCCCTGCTGCGCCGCCGATCTTGTTCCCTGTCGCCATGTCGATTTTGTTCTCCTTCATCCATTCCCAGTTTGCCTTGTCGACTTCGGGCCATTCGGAGCGGAATTTGGCGCCGCCGTCGCCCGCCTTGACGTTGCCCTTTTGCGCCGGGTTCGACTTGGCGTGGGAGCCGCCGCCGGTAGAGTTCCACCATCTTGTCCGCGCCGCCAGCATCTTGCGCTCTGCCTCAGTGCTAGAGACGGAACCGGTGGTCATCTCTTCGCTCGTCATGAAGGAGAGCAGGCCTATCAGGATGGTCGAGACCTCCCAGGCGGGGTTGAAGGATTTCGGATGGAAGTCGGAGATGGAGAGACATAGTCGGGTCGATGGCTGAAAGCGGCCAGACGGAGTGTGCATTCGGATGGCCGGAGGCGCGAAGGGGTAATTTGGAGGGAAAACGAGAGTGCCCCAGTATTGGCCGTCATGGTACGGTGTGTTCTCGGGGCCGGTGATGATGTAGTGCCATCTATGAAATGTCAGATTGTGAAGATGCAGCAGTTATGATGGACATACTCGAGGATGTTAGAATCGGAGGGGTGGGCCTCGATGTATGGTGGAGGGTTCTCGGCGATGGTCTTGTACTCGCGCGTCAACTGCAAAGGGGTCAGTCTTGTACAATCAAAGAACAGCGAAAGTTTGGATTATGGTACCCTCTTCTGTGCGGCCTTGCTGGCTGCCATGATTGACGGGGTTGGAGGGGGTTTGACGAAGTCCTGCGGTTCCCGGTTTTGGGGGCGAACGACGTAATCGTCAAAGAGAACGTGGCAGCAGATAGAATCTTGTGAACAAAAAGAACGAGTGTCAAAAGATAGGCAGGACGTCGAGTTGACGACTGATGAACTGGCACTTCTGCTTGTGGAGGTTTCTGGTCGTTCGGTTGGGCTGGGCTGATCGGTTCAAATTGGCGGGTTGAAAGGATGAAGTGCGACCGCAACAAGCACAAACACACACACACACAGTGGGAGGAGGACAAGTTGGGGAATGCGGCGAGGCTGTACCAAGCGCCAATGCGTTGTCGAAGTCAGGGTGCGTCAAAGAGAAGGGAAGCGATGTACGTACCGTCGGACATCGGACATAAGCTGAAAATAGACTCCACAGCATTATGTCACTGCCACCCGCACCAGCCACAGTGCTTCCTCCAAGGAGGGGGCTGAGCGTTTGGCCAGAGCTTCCGGTCGCGAGTGTGGCTGGAGCTAACGGACCCCACACTTCCGCCAGCCAAAGCTTCACGCACCAGCCTCAGTTGGGACCAGGTCCCATCGTCCGTCCCGATCTGTTCCTTTGCACTCCGTGCTGCATCTCGAACTCAACCGAAGCCTGTCGGCTCTTGTCATTTTCTCGCCAACTCGCGCCTTCAGTGTACTTCATAGCTCACACAGAAGCTCCAATGGCTTCGCAAACGAGTCTGAGCGGAAGCTCCGTGAGTACATCCTGCAATTGACCCTGCTACTCCCAGTAGCTAACCAGAATATTTCGAACCCCCAGGCCTCCAACCCGATCGGCAAGCTTCAGGCCGGCCCAGATGCGCTGCGAAAGGAGGCCGAGTCCACGGCCGAGTTCGAGAAGCTGCAGGAAGAGGCCAAGATCAGACGGCTACAAGCATTGGCAAGCTGCAACCCTTCCAGCGCCTTCGACGCCTCCGCTAATACTCGCAGTAGTTGGCAGAACAAAACTCCCAGCCCATGACCATCAACCGTCTCCAGGTTCACGGCGCTACAAATACGAGACGAGGATTCCTCGACCCCATCTTCCAGCCGCTTCTGGCCGAGGAAGTCAACAGCAACTCCACCCTCGGCGAGGTAGCAGCTCGCCTAGGTGACGCCAGGGGAAAGCTTGAAAGACTAGGTATGCGCAACACCGAGACCCAAAAGAGAGAGCTTGGGCTGACCTGAACAGGCATCTTCCACCCCGATCCCAAGGTCCACCTGAACAGCTCGAACCAGACCGATCCCTCGTCCACCCCAACCGATGTCGACGTCGACGTTGTCGTTAAGGAGCTTTCCCGCTACAAGTTCAATGCTGGAACCGACGTCGGAAATAGCGAGGGTTCTGCATATACCTCTCTGCTCTGGCGCAACATATTTGGCGGCGCTGAGCAACTCACCGTCAACGCCAGCGCTGGTACAAGAACCCGTTCAGCCTACAGCGCCACGCTGAGCGCACCAGTACAGAGCAACCCCGACACAAGAATTGCACTGGAGGGGTTGGCGTCGGCGACCGATAAGTCATGGGCATCTCACGAGGAGGTCCTGAAGGGCGGAAACCTGCGTTTCTCTTGGCTCTCTGGTCCCAAGGACATGCACTCCATCGAGTACTCAGGCATCTGGCGTCAAGTCACCGGCCTACGCGACAGCGCCAGCCCAACCGTCCGCGCTGATGCAGGAGACTCCGTCAAGAGCTCCATCAAGCACACATACCAGCGCGATCAGAGAGACAACCCACAATTGCCGCAAAACGGCTACGTTCTGAAGTCTGTCTTCGAGTTGGCCGGTGTCGGCCCTCTTGGCGGTGACGTCGCCTTTTCCAAGAACGAGATGGAAATTGGCGGTGCCGTGCCTGTCCCCATCCCCGGCGTTGAGGGACCCTCCGGTGTTTCTATTGGCGGAGGTTTTAGATTCGGCATGCTCTACCCCCTTCCTCTTGGGTTCTCCTCCGGAGGCAAGGCTCAGCCGAGCCGTATTAACGACAGATTCCAGCTCGGCGGACCTACCGATGTCCGAGGTTTCCACTACGGTGGTCTCGGACCCCACGACGGACAGGATTCCGTTGGTGGAGATGTCTTCGCGGCCGGTAGCGTGAACATGCTCTTCCCTTTGCCGTACAAGGGTCCCGACTCTTCGCTCCGCTTCCAAATCTTTGCCAATGGTGGCAGACTTGTCGCAATGAAGAACAAGGCAAAGAGTGGTGATTCGCCGAACAGCCTCGATGCCGGTAGCGTTGCCAGCAGCGCCTGGAGAGCGCTGAGCGACCTGACTACCGGTCTTCCGTCGACTGCCGCTGGTGTTGGTCTGGTCTACGCTCATCCTGTTGCCCGTTTTGAGCTCAACTTCAGCCTTCCGTTGGTGCTGAGACGCGGCGAGCAAGGTACTAAGGGGTTGCAAGTCGGTGTTGGCATTAACTTCCTGTAGAAACCCAGTCTCCCGCGTTCCCGTAATGTCTATTTGTTGGCATACGGCACAGCCTCAAAAGCCACTTTGTACAACCAGAATATTATAGATGCTCCGATTTCAGAGTTCAAGCACCTCCAACCACCTCATAGTGTGGCCGAAGTCCGCTTCATTGCCCACTAACTAATGCGCAAAGTCGATGCTCTATTGGCGCTTCTCGCCCATCCGCGGTTGCCATTTGTTTATCTACGCCAGGGTATGTGGCTGTCAATTACCGCGAAAAACTATTTAGCAAACATTACTAGGGAAACATCGGAACATTCTTGCAAGATTTTTGAGGTGGTTTGCAGTAGTCAGCAGACCATAAACATCTCCCACGACACGCCAAATCCCATTCCCTGGGCTAGCTAAGGCTGTACAGGTTTCGCAAAAACCCTTGCAGGGATAGGACATCACTTCCCCGATACGCAGTTGTACCAGACTACAGCTGCCTAGACGTCTTTGAACAATGTAACATACCTTTCCCCTCAGGTCCGCTTCCTTTCAACGTTGTCGCGTGGTTCTTGTCGCTTCTTTGAACAAGAACACATCGTCTGGACGTATTTTCCAATCTTTCATTTTCCAGCTCGTATGATATACCAACTATTGCTTATTAGCCCCTGTTGGCAATTGCACCGAACGCGGTGGACAAGTTGTTGTTTTCATACTTAACGTGTTCCATGACTCGCGAACTATTTAGATTCCATTCAAAACCCTTGGTACGGGCTACAGGTGGTGTAGTACCAATGGCTCCATTGCGACAATATCAAATTCCATCCCGCCTGTTGTTGGCAAGACTAATAACTTTGAACCTCCGGGTACCCGTCCATCCCTCAGACACGATGAAGTTGCTCTTGTCTCTGCAGCTGCTCGTCGTGGCAGTCTCTGCCCTTACGGCGAGGGCACCCACAGTCGCCAATGACCTTAAAGCACTTGTTTCAGCACCATCGTCGGTGGCCATTAACCTTCGAGTGAGATGGAGTACCTTCAACGCGCCAATTCTGGCTATAATAGTGAATGTAACCACAGAGAGTGATGTTGCAGCTGTCGTAAGCCGCCTTGCTGAGACTATAAATTTTGAGAAATAATGTTTTTGACGTTCAGCTACAGGTCAAATACTGTACTTCGCGCAGCATCCCGTTCACCGCTCAGAACGGCGGTAACGGCTGGGGAAAGACATTTAATCTCGGCAACAACGGCGTCCTCATCAATCTGGCTGGTCTGAACGCTGTGACTTCCAGCAAGAGAAAGACACAGGCAACCATCAGCGGCGGCGTTGTCATCGGTGAGGCGATACAAGCGGCCAATGCTGCCGGTGTTGTGGTCCAGACTGGCAACTGCAATTTCGTGGGTGCCCTCGGTGCCATTCTTGGCGGCGGCTATGGTATGTCAAGCTTGAGTCTCGTCTCTACATCGACGCCGGACTCATGCTCTTCTAGTAACCTTATGGGTGAAGTTGGCTTCGGAGTCGACAACGTACTCTCGCTGCGTGTTGTCGTCGCAAGCGGAGAGGTCCTTACTGTTTCGTCTACCTCCCACTCTGACCTCTTTTGGGCTCTCCGAGGCGATGGGCCCAACTTTGGCGTCGTCACGTCGGCCACAGTCAGAGCCTGGCCCACATCAGCCCATGACCGCACCGCATGGCTCATGAACCTGTTCTTCTCGCCGGAAAAGCTCCCACAGATCGCACAGGCAATCCAAGACCTGCCGCTGAAGCCCGAACAAGTCGTTTATCTTATCCTCACAAACTCCGGGCCGCCATCTAACGCACCCGCCGTCCTCGTCACGGGATTTCTTAGAAAGGGAACCGAAGAGGCCGGCCGCGCTGCCTTTGCACCGTTGTACGCGCTCGGCCCGATCTCCAACAGCAGCAATGTGGCCGCATACGAATCCTGGAACGCGGCGAACGACAACTTTTGCGCGCGGGGTGACCGGAAGCCGGCGTTCAGCACAACCATCAAGCATATGCAGCCTGAGACCTGGCCAGCAATCTGGGACTTATACACCGAGTTTCAAGCAAAGGGACCCAGCTCGGCTGTCCTCATCGAACGATACAATCTGACGAGAGCCCAGAGCGCCCCCAAGGGGTCAGCAGCTCTCCAGGAGGAGTTGAGGAGGGCCGCCTTCGCGCAGGCGATTGTGATTCCGTGGTATACGGATGCCGCGTTGGACGCGGAGGCGCAGAATTCCGGGCGTCGGATAAGGGATATCTGGAGTTATTCTGTGACGGCGACGGAGAATCCAACGTATGTCAACTTTGCACATGGCGATGAGACGGCAGAGGCGATTTACGGGTCGCGTATGTCAAGTTTGAGGAAATCGAAGAGGAAGTGGGATCCTGCGGGCGCGTTTAATCAGTGGTTCAACGTTGGGACATAGTATCATTACTGTGTCTTGACAAAGACCTTAATTTTGACCAAATAAGTAATAATGAAATACCAATAAAAATGCAAACTTGTCGTTAGTAATGAGCAAAAACAACCGAATCGAACTGCCCGATAGCAACCTTAAGAAACTTGTGGTCTTCCGTGGAAGAGCTCCCTTTCTCGAATCCTGAATCATGACAAAAACGCTCAAACCGAAAGCCTAGCATGAGCCCCCCCGGCCCAAACATGCCAAGTTATCTCCACGTCAGGGATGCTTGAAATGACGGCAGGTCCTCAATCTCCGGCTCCGATACCCTTGGGTATACCGACTGAGACGCAATCTGCAGGGGAACAGAGAGGTTTGTCTTGGATCCACTGTAGTTGACGCTCACGTGAAGAATGTAGCTTCGGGCAATGAAGCAACTATAGAATGTTGGGAGGAACATCTTGTGTACAGTAGGAAGCCGAATTGGGATCTTGGTCTTTGAACGCCACGTATTCAGCTTCTGTTCCTCCTCTCCATTATCCTTGTGCCACAGAATAACTCCTGTGTCGGTCGTTGAGAGCTTGACGTTTGTGGAGTACCTGAGCTCGTGGCGGAGACCTGCCGTATCGCGCGGGTTGCCCAAGTCAGGGACCACTTTCATAGGCGTACCGGTGAACCAAGTCTGAGCCTCTAGCTTTATCTGGCCGAGAGTTATTTCTGGCGGAAAAGATACAGCGGAAGATGATTCAAAAGTGCAGTCCAGGGTAATTGAGGGCTGAGAGCTCGGGAGCTGATATCCACCGATGCTGATATGAACAGCTTCGGGTTGGGAGGCTCTGATTATGATTTGATCCTTCTTGACCGAGAGAAGATTTCGACGGACCGACTTGGTCCTGGAAAGGTTGTATCGCGCGTCACGATCATTGACGCCCAAGGGTGGGTCTTCAGGGAATGCCGGGAGGACCTTGATCGGCTGGCTGGCCTCGATGGTGTCTTTGTGATTTGAAGAAAACTTGTGTAGCACTCGGGCAACTACCTGGTACTCGACCTGAGCCATAGTTGGAGACATGTCGTCCTTCTCCCAGCTTCCCAGTGTTGGAGGAAGCCGCATATGTTGGTCGTGAGAATGCTCTCCCGAAATTGAATCGCAAGGGTCTTTGTGAAGCATATGGGGGACAGTGAAGTCAAATCGGACTTCGTTTGTTTGTCGGGCGATGAAGGTCTGACCTGGAGAGTGGGATGTCTTAGTGATGGGCATGTCCAGATTGAGAAAGACATCGTTGGTTATCTTGGGGACGGGGAGCATGTCGACTCTTGTGCGAGCGGTGCCAACGAGGGTTATCTGTATACAATGGAACGGGAGGTTGGTGTCTGAGCAGACAGCTACGACGCCTGTAACGTGCGAGCCACTGGTATAGACCTTGGACGAGTAGTGATCCTCGATCTTGATGTCGAGTGTGATCTTGGGCATGGCTAGTAATGTGTGTGTGTGTGTATGTGTGTGGATGATGTGAAGAAATTTACCAAGAATTGTTGAGAGGGAAAACACATATGTCGATTTCGTTGAAGATATCTGTGTTGAAGATGAATATCGGATGAGGGAGAAATCAGAAGTAAAACCAAACCTCCCATACGGGGGACATCCTACTTATAGACCAAATCAGCGCATCCGTCAGCAGGTATGCTTTCCTTTGAAGGAGAAAAAACTTGGTCAGCTAGCGGAATGAAAGTTTTGTGTCTGGCGCACTTTTTTAATAGCAACCCGGCTGTTCCTAACGTACACGGTCACGATGATCACGCCGGCGACGACTCGCAACCTCCGGGGCCCCCGCATCTCGGGACCGCTTAACGTACACGGTCGGACCCCGCTTCGGCGCTCGCTAGTTCCCGCTTCTTCTTAACGTTAGCGGTTAGCCGAGATAGGCCATTGGAGAGGGTCCCCGGCAAGGTTCTGCCATAGCGAAGCCAAACGTAAGAAAAAATCAAATGATGAGAAACATCGGGGTTTGCTCTTATCTGGGGCTAGCACGTGACCAAATACTGTTGTCTGCAACATTGCATGCTGTGGGGGTAACTTGCTGAGGCCTGTGGTTTTATTCAGTTGAGCCTACGCATATAGTCATGGAGTTTTTCTTAATTATCAGTGGCCAAAGCTGCTCGTCATTAGACAGATGCTGAACGATAGGAACATTGCAGAAGAAATATTTAACTTCATGACAACCTCCAACAACCACCACCAGCAAAAGACAGTACTTTGGTAGGGGTAGGTTTTTTTTCTCTCGTCCTTTCCTTCTTCCCTTTTTGGGGGGGAGTTCGTTTGCTTTGGTTGCCTTACAGTTGAGCCAGCGCTACGACAGAAGTCTTTCACGTCAAGGTCACGTCACGTCTGCCACCGGCACAGCAACCCGAAGTCAGTCACTCTGAAGCTAAGTAACGGCAGTGGTCTCACCGTCGAAAACAGTTTCCAAACTCGAGGGTCTTCATTGCTGGCGACCAACAGTCTCGCCTCTCAAAAGACCACTTGTTTCGTACCGGATCCTTGCTTGAAATCCCATTGATGAAACCCTTGAGGTATAATTTCTCGTGAACCTTCTTGCCAGCGCCCGTGGAATGCTAATAAGGCTTGATCCAGGTCAACTGTGCATCATGAGGGCGTTGTAGGAGATTAGTTGAGAATCTGCATTTGACGGCTCTCGACAAAGACCGCTACGTTCATCGCCCCTTCGTCCATCTCAATTAAGTTTCACGACTAAAAACGTATTGGTATACCGTTAGTTCTAGTTTTCTAGATGAGCGTTCCAAAGAATGATTCGATTGTCATAGACGTCATTTTCGTTTAGAGCAGTAAGATACACCTTATCTGAATCGAAGTTGAAGGTACCCAACGTTCCAGCGAAGTGCTCCTGGATGTCGGGAGGTTAACGTTGTGAACCCGTATATTCCGCTTTGAAAGTGATGCTCAGATGCTACTTGATGCTTGTGGGCAGTTGATAATCCAGAATGATGATAAGGAAGTCGTTGGTCTGGGCTCACTACGATAAACCTAAAGTTCATGTTGCGCAATGCCTAGAAATACCAACCCCCCTAAGTTGAAGTCTGACAGTATAATAGCTCACTACTAGAAGATGGCCGAGGTAACTTCTGTGGTCCATTTAATGTTGCACGAGAAAGGTATCGCCTACCGTTAATGGAATTGTGTACTTGCTGCCTAAGCCGAAAATGGCCAACGTTTGCATCCGTGCCTGCACAGAGTGAATGACTTGTCAGAGTGCATCAAGTTGCGGTTTCATCAAAGAATATACCTCTGGAAGAAACCCCGAGCCCAAGGAATGGCCTTGTCTTACACATTGTATTCGATTAAAGTCTTGAGCACACATATTTCCATGCTCGCAATAAAGCTCTTTCGCTCTTCTTAGGCCATGGCAGGTACTCTGACGTAAGATTATCGCTTGGCAGACTTTGTAGAATAAGGCCGAGATAGGGTGAGATTTACTAGACCGATTGCTTATGCAACAAGCTGTTGTTCGAGAAGTGGGAGCATATAGTCGATCGGCTTGACAGACTGATTCAGCTCAAGTAGGACAAGGGATAATTAGTGTTATGCACTCACATCCTAAGCAAAGCCAGGCCCTGGTATGTTTCTCATCTGGTATATTGGGTCACTGGCGTTACAACCTTCGCCTCGGTACCCCAAGTTCAGGGATAGAAATAGAATTGGCCAGCAACAAGCGTGGGTACGACTTGTTGCAGACGCGGGGTAGTATCCGGGGTTATAACCATTTCTCCCCGGACGCGTACCCCAGGTTTATCTCCCCGTATGATACCAGAGCCAATAGTATAGGTCTCATTTCCAAGTGTAGTACAGGCCTGTCAGATGTGTTCTGTATAGGGGAGACAGTAATTGATAGAACAGGTTCGAGCCAGTATTGAGCTTTGGTTTGCTTGAGCATACGAAAGTATCGACCCGAGTTATCAAACTGCACAAGAAAAATCAACAAACATCGTATTTTGAAACCAATTCGTCATTTGAACATCGAACGATCTCGCAATGGGGTCCTCCGTATTGGTAAGCTTTCCCAGTCTACCGGCCATGATACCAGCTTTGAACTTCAAAGCCTCCCATCGCGAGTTCTAAACGCTCAATATTATCAAACCAATAGTCTTGGCCTCTTTGGTGGAGGGTTTGGATCCTTCTAAACGTCAGCTTTTATAACCTGCTTGGAAATGCGTTCGCTGCAGGTGTGCCTCCTCTTTTTTCACGCATCATGCAAGAGCTGCACTGCAGTTCGAAAGAGGTATCTCAGCTGTCAACTTATGTTCTTTTGACTTTGGGCCTGTCTGTAAGTTTTCCAACCATGTGAGACATTAAGAAGCATGTAAAGTCTTGTTGGTTTCCAGTGTCGAACTGTGAACGAGGGATTGACACACATCTCAGAATATCTTCGCTCTTCCTGCCGCTTCTCTCATCGGTAAACGATACACGATTCTTATATCCCTCATAATGTTCTTTGTCTTCTGTCTGTGGTCGGCAGAAGCATCGACGTTCAGTGACTTGAGGACGTCTAAAATTCTCGGCGGACTCGCTGGCGGGCTCGTCGAGGCCTTGGGGCCTAGCTTCGTTGCCGAAAGCTTTCCAGAACACCAATTAGCTAGCGCAATGGTTGTGTATGTTGGACTTTTGGCCGGCGGCTCGGCAATTGGTCCAGTCATTGCGGGAATTGTCGCCGAAGGTGTCGGTAACTGGAGGTGGTACTTCCGCCTTTTATCTATACTGATATTTGTCACCTTTATCGGATCGCTTACAATGCTCCCGGAGACGCGAATTGAGTCACCTAAAGAAGCCCAGATCGAACTCAGCTCGACCACCAAGGACAACCCTAAAGTTCTGGGCTCAAATCCGACCTACAACGAAGTCGAGAACGGTAACCAACAATTAGGAGCATCAGACGGTATGTCAATTGGCAAGCAGTGGTGGCTTCGATCGTTTTCGACGGCATATGTTGATATGAATTGGGAACTCGCTGCCTCCAGCTTGGTACGACCCGTGCAGCTTCTCATGGCCCCGCAGGTGCTTCTTACGACCCTGGTCTTCGGGCTCACAATCGGCTGGACTGTCGTTGTATCTATTTTACTCTCAGTTGTTTACAGTCCACCGCCACTGTTGTGGGGCGCCCGTGATATCGGGCTTCTCAGCGTTGGGTCGCTAGTCGGCCTCTTGATCGGCCTCCCAGTTGGTGGAGCGTTGGCGGACTATTTTTTCAACCGAGCTTCCCAGCGCATCAGCGGGATATCAGATCCCGCTACGAGGCTTCCAGTTGTGATCATTGGAGGCCTCGTCAGTCCCGCTGGGTGTTTGGTAATTGGATATGGACTTCAGTCCCCAAACAAATGGGCACAAGTCAGCGTGGGCTATGGAATGCTGACTACCGGACTGACTTGCTCGGCTAACATCTTGCTCACATACGCCGTCGACACAATGCCGTCACGTGCAAGCCATATTGGAGTACTGGTAAATCTGATCAAGAACTGTGTGGGATTTGGCGTTTCCTACGCGGCCACTAGCTGGATGGCACAGGCGGGTCCTGTCGCGCAGTTTGGTATCATGGCCGGGATCCTTTGGGCTGTTTACTTGCTAGTTATTCCGCTTTGTGTTTTTAGTGACACAATCATTCGGAAGACGTCGGCTTTAGTTTAAGCTGGGGTTGGGGGGCTTGTTTAGTTGGGATGGAAGAGACCGAACGGTTTAGAAGACTACATGAATTTTGCCCACTTGTCAGGGGGCTGCGGTACGAAGTGAGAAGGTCAACGGCAAGATAGGTGTAGACTGATGACTGCATTTATCTCTGGCCTTCTCCCAGTTACTTACTGGGGAGCTGGCCTTCTTATAGGTGGGCACCGGTGCTTAGCGCCATATCTCAGGTCTTCCTAGACACTCTAACCCCCTAAATACCCAATGCCCCTTTCTGGCTCGTGACACCACTTTACAGTGAATTGCGAAAACAATCGCACGATATAACCACATATTGGATTCCAATGTGTTTTCCTAGTGTGTAAACATGAGTCTTAAATACCAAAGATATTGCGATGAACACACATTCATAACCGACCAATCATCATTATGGTTAGAAAAAAGAAATAAAACAAAAGACCACGAAAACATGTCAACTAATCAACGATTTTATGATTTCGCGAATGGTAATACCACTTCGCCACCCTCTATCAGTCAACACTTTTGATCAAAAGGGGGCTCATTTCATTTTCAATGATTATCTTGACATGCTCACTTTCGCGGCTAAACTGATACAAGGCTCTCCATGTCCATGTCAGCTGAGCGATAGAAACCTAAACTCTTAAGCATCGGTATGTCGTCAAAACGATACAAGTATGCAGCAGCCTTAAGCCCTTTTTCCACGGAGTGCTGGTAAGGATACCATGAAGGGATGCAGAACGTATCTCCCTTCTTCCAGACGAAAATCTTGTCTCCGATCTGGGTCTGACCAGAGCCCTCGATGACATGATACACAGACGACGCTGTTTCTTGGACTTGAGGCGACTTTGTACCGGAGTCTAAGCGGGCTGCGGACCCCCCTAGAACCTTACTGACTACAAAAGCGAACTAGAGTTAGCCAGTGTAGTGGATGCGACAACATTCAGTGTACTAACCTTCAGATCCGTCGGCGCGCAGATATCTCCTCGTGGCATAGTGGCCTTCTTCAGAGTCCAATAATGCCTTCATTCTATCCCAAGGGAAGACAATGGGTGACTGAGACGTATCGACATTTTCTGCGGGATACCGGGGGGACGAGAAGTGCTCAACGAAATGAACAGGAAAGTGGGTAAAGTTGGGCAGATCCAAGCCATCAAGCCAGATCATCGGGCCGGATCCATCCTTTCCGTGATCGTGCCAATTCCAGGTAGGAGTTAAGATGACATCTCCTCGGTTCATCTGGATGCGCTTGCCATGGACCGCAGTAAAACCGCCATTACCTTCAATGATAAAGCGCATAGCAAAGGCAGTGTGTCGATGGGCCTTGGCCGTCTCATTGGGCATAACCAGCTGCAGCCCAGCGTACAGGGTATCTGTGGTGAAAGGGGCATCTGATATTTCTGGTGAGAATTTTCCCTCGGAATTCAGCTTTGGTAATCAAAACGCACCCCTGGATGGATTCACAAACATTAACACCCTGCGCTCGGCCTGTTGCTCCGTAACAAGTTGACCCGCTTGCAAGAGGGTCGGCTGAATATCCGAGTACTTCCAGAGATGTGGCGTGCATCGCGGGTTGGGCAGAGGTGGATTAAGCCTGCTCATCTGCAACCAAAGAGGCTTCGTATGACTGGCCTCGGCTGCCCGCAACATCTGCGAGGTCTGATCATCGACTGATTTGGTGTGGTTGGGAGTTTCGGTAACGGTTGTAGAAGACATGACTACGGCTCGTATTTGATAACGAAACTGCTCTGATAGTTTAAGGCCGACCTGATAAGTAGCTGAGCAATGTTTGTTTTCTTTCGATGGGGACGGTTCAGTGTCGCAAAGGTCTGTTTATGGCTTGATGAAAGCGTGCACAGTTCCTACTACTTACCGAGCTCTGGTCCCGTTACAGATTCAGAACCAACTTACCAATTTCATCAATAGGGTGCCGAAGTCACAGAGAGATCAGACGTTTCGGGGAGTTAAGGCTTTTACCGAAACAGCACAGTCAAAGATCCAGGGCAGAAATCACTACGCTAACTGTCCGAGCACAGCTGCTACACACTAGCGGTACAGCCTTTAGAGTTTTGTCTAATTTCCTAAATCCCCGCTCACTCCTTTTCACTCTACACCGGGGACTTCATCGTTTTTCTCTCTAAATCCCCGCCACTACCTGTCTCTGATCGTACCTTAACCTGTAGGCTGGCAGAAAAGTTTCTGATGGAGAACAGCACCACTGGGTCATCAAACGCGACAACTCGGAAGCGGAAACGCATTCCGATCGCATGCAGCTCATGTCGAGTTCGGAAGTCAAGGGTGAGTGCCAGGTCGTCAGACCCCTGTTTGTTGTCCATCGTGGGCCGTATGTGGAAGTTCTCGACTAGGTAGAGGAGTCGAGGAATATTTCAGAGCTAGATGATATCAGAAGACTGACGTGACTGACATGGAAATAGTGCGATGGTGCTAGGCCGCAATGCTCCACTTGTGTAGAACAAGGGATAGACTGTGTCTATGCTGCCAACTCAGGCGCAAGCAACGCGTTGGTACCCAAACAGTACGTTTGTGTCTTTGTGTGGTTATCGTTCCATTCAATTTGTGTCTGACTATGTGTCCAGATATCTCGAGCAAGTGGAGCACCGCTTAGCAGATGTCGAAGAAGAAATAAGTCGACTAAAACGACTCATTCCTAGCTCGTTTCCCAATGACAAGCAGCATGTCATCTTCCCGCGTAGCAACTCTTGCTGCGCTAATGACCACTCGGAAAGCACTCAACCGGAGGGATCTCTGAATGCTGAGGATGGAAGCATCACTGGAATAACTCCAGATGCAACAGATGGTGTCGGTACTATTGAGTTCACCACTGATGAGACTTGGGCATATTTTGGTATGACGACAACAAACTATTTTCTGAGTTTGACTTGCCTGCTTTATTCTTGAGTACTTGCTGATAGTATTACTGCTCAGGGCCCTCCTCCAACATTGCTTTTACTAGGATTATCCGCCGCACACTCGACCATTTGCTCCACAGGACCCAACGAGCAGAGGGAAGAGTGACTTCCTCTACCCCAGGGCAAAGTGCCCAACAACACATTCTTGCCGTCTCTAGGTCTCAGTCGCCGATTAGCGATTCATTTGATCCGAGGAAACTGGAAAAGCCTTCCGAAGCAATTCGCCTACCACCAGAAGATGAGGTTACCCGTCTTGTTCGCCAGTTCTTCGGCGATACAGGTATCTTGTTTCCCTATATCCACGAAGAGAGCTTCTGGAAGACGTTCGCGCATTTCCGGTCCATCGGAATGCGCAACGCAAGACATTCCTGGCTCGCGTTGTTGAATATGATTCTCGCCCTTGCCACCAGCACCACCAGCGCGTCCGACCTTGGTTTGGGTGATAGACAAGCTATTTCTGAGATTCACTACCGGCGGGCCAAGTCCCTCTCGATGACTGAGATGATGACTGGAGCAAATGTAGAAGCAGGTAATTTTACTATTCACTCCCTTTTCAAACTGCAACACGCTTCTGTGCTTTGCCGCATAGGTTAAGGTTGACAACTATAAGCCATAGACTAATTCTTTCGCAGTACAGGCTATGCTCTTGATGTCGCAATACCTTCAAGGTAGCCAGAGGTCTGTTCAGACATGGGCTATCCACGGGCTTGCTGTCAAGGCTGCGCTGGAGTTGGGATTCCACTCAGAGTTGGCCCTCCAAAGGTTTGAACCACTTGAACGAGAGACGAGAATACGCACGTGGTATGGATGCATTGTTCTAGACAGGTTTGTTGACTTCAATCTCGCTATCTCTACCCATTTACTTCTCTAACACGATTGCAGAACACTGAGTATGACTTTCGGTCGTCCCCCTATCATTCCGCAACATTATATTCGTACGTCTTTACCAAAGCATTTTATATCGTATCCTCGAGTATCTGGCAGTTTGAGATGGTCCTGTGAAGAGGACAGCACACTGTTTTGGAACGCTTCCATGTCTGTCACCAGCCCAGCCGCTCCTCTGCAGGCATTCGCTAATAGTCAATTGGCCAGAACCCTTTACGGAATCACCGCCGCCGTCATTGACGATCTTTATGAAAGCAATATTGGGTCGATTTCAGAAATTCCACTATCTACTACCGTGTCTACTGTGATTAACGTCGGACAGAAGTTGGCCGATTGGCAAGCTTCGTTACCTCTGTCGTTGCAACTAGTTGAACCGAGTGAGGTCGCTAATTCTGATTCGAAGCTGATGCTGCTGAAGCTTCGAGTGATACTGACACTGAGGCATCACAACCTCCAGATTCTGTCACATCGGCCTATTCTAGATCGTTGTTTACAGGCATTGGATAGAAGTACTCAGTCTCCACAGGAAGCAGCCACACTACAGCAGGCCTGGCATCTGAGTAAAGCGATGTGCCTTCAATCCGCGGAAGCAACTATCCGTTTGGTGGAAGCTTGCAAGCAGGCACATGATGCACAGCCAACTATTTCCTTCCTCGGGGCTTGGTGGTTTAGTCTATATTTCAGTAAGTCGAATCCATCGGCCGAAACAACGCCAACTAACTATTCTGGCAGCTTTCAATGCCTCCCTAACAATTGTCGCGATAAAGCTCATCGAAGACAGCTATGGTTCTAGCCCTTTTGATCAAGCTTACGTGGGAACTGCAGCGAGGCTTGACGAAATTCTGAAGAGCGCTGTTAGCTGCATTGCACGCCTAGACACCCAAAACCCAATGGTAGAAAAGTGTGCAAAGTTTACCGCGGCCCTGATCTTCATGGTCCAAAACTTGCATATGAGTGAGCAGACAAGACTTGACTAAATCTTAACACATACTGATGGTTATTTCTCAGTTCCAGGGCGCGACGAGGCCAACTGTGGAGGGATGATACCGCCAGGTTCAGCCATCCTCACTGACAAAGACGGGGCAAATCAAACTACGCATATGCCGAACAACAGTGGGATGGACGAAGCATTTTCTAACTTGATGAATTATCTTCCACCAAACTTCAACGATTACTCTGGAAACAGCGCATCGTTTGATATGTCTGAGTTGATGGATGATTTTTCTACTGGTGATCTGTTCTGGTAGGTGTGGATGATTTGATGTATAGTTGATAAACGGCCACCAGCTGGGTTCCAAAAGTCTTTACTTCATAAAACCATATTTATGGAAAGTTCGATCGCAAAAGGACTTGATTAAATCCTCCTTGAATAAAAATAACGTGTCTACAAAGTCGTCTATTCCGCTGTCTTGGTTTCCGACACCATGCTGCATCAACTTGGCTAAAGCTTTGTCTACGCTCTTGGGTGCTAGATAACTTTTCCACTTTTTCTAATCTTCTCCTTTTCGCCCAGTACATTCACTGACGGATGCTCGTTCTGGTAAGATTTACTTCTATTAGATGTATGCTATTAGTGAGGGTAGTAAAACAGATTCGTTTTCCGTGGGTTAATAGATTGACCATAAACCTCGATTCACTTTTCAACCAGGCTGGCATTGGAGCGGCCGAGCCATCGGGGGGCTTATCGCGAATTTTGCAGCGTCATGAGATCCCATGATATAGAAGACGTATCTTGATGAGAGCATGCACAAAATATCTATCGAACTTTTCTGAACCTTTGGAAAATACCAGTTCTGGCAAAAGCGCTGGGTATATCGGATGTCCGATTATGTAAAGTTTTCAGTCCATGATTTAATCCGAACGCATTGTAATGATATTCGGTTTTTTATTATGGAAAAAGAAATGTTACTGATTTTCGACCCCCATAAATGCTCTGAGCCAATATACCTTGGTGGTGCTGTTGCTGTTGTGTAGGCCTCTGTTCATCAGGGATTCTTACGGGGAGGTTCTGGTTGCACCTGAGCCTTGGACATGCGGCGATTACATTGGCACTATGATGAATGGTCAAAAAGTGTTGATTTCCCTTAACAAACTAGAGACTGGTTGCATATGGCTTTATATCTTCAACAATCAACAGGGTTCCCAAAGTCTCGGCTCAAACCATTGGCGCATCTGTCTCACGTCTCCATTGCTCCAACATTCTATCCTCGGCATCGTAGCCATAAGCCCACGATTGTGTTAGCGGGTCAGACCATTGGTTCGGACTAGTGGCAAATTTGCGACCCTCTACTTCGGGTCGCATCGCAGCATCTCTTGCTCGCTGCTCAGGTCCATCCTTAAAGTGCAACAGCAAGGAATTGACCATGCTCGCTTCCTGCATCATGGAGGTGCGTTTCTTGCGCTCAGTCTGGAAAATGTTAAGCGCAAGGCCCAACTGCTCCTGGCTTGGAAGATTGTTGAGGACCACTGCCAGGGCAGCGCCGTCCTCGACTGCCATGGCTGCACCCTGGGACATGTAAGGTAGCATAGCATGAGCTGCATCGCCGAGAATTACGAGACGGCCAGAGCCTGCTACCCAGTTCTCCAGAGGAACACCCGCCATCAGAGGCCACTTGATCGTGGTTTCGATCATGTCAATGATTTTTGTGAGTCTATTGCAAGCGACTTAGCATTTTGATGGCTACAGGAAAAGCCAAGGGGAGCACTCACTGCGAATCCCAGCCTTTGAACTCGGCTCTCATTTCACTAAGTATCTCTGCTTGAGTCTTCTGCTGCCAAGTTGAAGGATCCCTGTGATCTCTGTGGGATAGTACCATGTTGAAAGATTGGCCAGCAGCAATGGTGTAAGTCATGACATGACGGTCTTCACCGATCCTAAAACACATGTCAGAAATCTCTGATAACTCAGACAATTCAATGAGTATGAATTTACCACATATGAACACCTGGTTTTTCGAGAATCCAGGCAATCTCGGGTATCTTTCTCATTTTGCTAACATCTAAAGTAGCTCGGTAAACAGCAAACCCTGTGTAGTTAGGATTGGCTACCTGAACTAAAGGGAGCAGTTTCCTCGCTGAAGACTTTACCCCTTTTTTGAGCGATTAACAATGGTCATATGCCGATCACAGGGACTCTTTAACTTACCATCAGCGGCAACAATGAGATCTGCCGCGAAACATTGCCCGCCGGCTAGACTAGCGCAAGGTATATGAGGGTCGTAGTTGGAAACTTTACTGTTGAGATGGACGGTGACTCCCAAATCCACTGCGCGCTGATAGAGAGCCGAATGAAGATGAGCACGGTGAGCAACATAATAAGGAGCGCCACAGAGCTCAACAAAGGACTCTGAAAGGTCGGTAAAGCCTATCAGCTTGCCATTTTCCCAACGACGGATGGAGATGCCGTCTGGTCGAACAGCCTGCCCTGACATGATGTCCATGATACCCCATCTTTGAAGCAGTTTGCTTGAGTTCGGAGGTATTTGAATACCAGCTCCAACCTGATATTACTTGTCAGTTGTCTTGAAAAGAAAGTAGGAAAAAAGAAATACACAGTGAAGATTTTGCTCAACAACAGGAACATCTACCTCAGACAGTTGGGAAGCCTGTTCTAGGACGGTGACTTTGTGGCCACTTTTCGCTAGCGCGACGGCGGTTGCGAGGCCGCCAAGACCAGCTCCGACAATCAATACATCAAGGGCAGTCTTTGCTTCCGAAGATATTCTCGACGTTGTTCCATTTTCGTTTCCATTTAAGGCTTGAAGGAACTTGAGACTATTGGACGGATAAGATGTCGAGGATAATGTTTGGTGGCTGGAGCGTCCGTTCTGCTTCCCATTCTGTTGCGCACTGGCTTGCCTCATCGACTCTGTAGTCCCGTCCTCAGACTTATGGGACTTGATCGACAGGCCCTGCGAGGCAGGTTCGCATGGCTGTGTGGCAACAGGCATTTTGCAAACGCTTAATCTGGAGTGAATGAGAAATGTGTAAAGAGAGGCAAGTAAAGCTGACCTACCTACCTGCTTACCTTATGCGGGTTTATGAAAATACGCAAACGGGTTGATCCGAACGCTGCGATCCTCGTATTTCGTATCCATCGTTTTCCGCTGGTTGAGCTTGCGGAGAGCCCCTGTTGATTGAGGTCTTAACTCCCCGGTTTCCAACGTCTGTCGCTCTTCCCCACACTGCCTCGCGCCTTAAGTTTCCCGAAACGGAACTGTCGGGAGCAAACCGCGATGGCTAACTTAGTGTTAATTAAGTGTAGTCTCTTGAGACACGAAAATACGGGGAGTTGCGCTTATCCCCCCGGCTGTTCAACACGCTCGGCTGTCATCACGGCAAGTAGTGGTTACCAAAGGCGGCGCAGCATCAGCTCAGCGAGTTCATTATCAAAAAGTGCCTAAGAGAATTGGCTTTATTGATTCTTTGCCTGCTGTCAGAAATACAATCGTACAATCTTCTCGTTGTTAGATTCACTCCGCAGCAATGAAATTGGCCTGGAATAGACTCATTCGATTTGTCGCCGAGGACGGAAGAGTGCTTAGGGGAGAGCCCATCCTTCCAAATGATGGGTTCGACTTGGGAAACACAACAGAAGAAACGAAGCTGAAGGTGAAGGTCATTGCTGGATCCGACCTCTACGACACATCTGGGAAAACGAAGGTTACCAACGAGGTTGTCGTAGTGAAAAAACTGCTTGGCCCGTTGACGCCAGAGGACGTACCGATCTTGCGATGTATTGGATTGAACTATGCTACTCATAGTAAGTTGCGACAGCCAATGTCGTGGTGTCATGCTAATATGTTCGCAGTAAAAGAGGCCGGCAGGAAGCCGCCACCTTTTCCATCGCTGTTTTTCAAACCAAGCACAACTGTCTTCGACCACGGCGCTGATGTAGTCATTCCAAAGATCTGCCAGGATGATCAAGCTGATTACGAGGGCGAGCTGTGTATTATTATTGGAAAAGATGCCAAAGATGTACCGGTGGCAGAGGCACTGGACTATGTCGCTGCTTATACTTGCGGCAATGACATCTCGTCAAGAAAGCTGCAACGAGATCCTGCATTTGCAGGCAACGTGCCTCAATGGGGATTCTCCAAAGGATTCGACACATTTGCACCATTGGGGCCTTGCCTCGTACGGTCTGATCTTGTTGAAGATCCCAAATCACTTGTGTTACAGACAAAAGTCGACGGAGAATTGAGGCAGAAAGAGGGGATCCACGATATGGTCTTTGACTGTGCTTGTATCATCTCCTACCTCTCTTCTGGGACAACACTACAAAGGGGCTCAGTCATTATGACGGGAACTCCAGGTGGTAAGATCTGTGAACTGGGCCCATCCACTTAGCACATCAAAACTTACATAACGATTCTTGCAGGGGTTGGTGCAGGTTTCAAGCCACCGCGGTGGCTCTTACCTGGGAACCAGATGGAAGTCAGCATCACAAACATTGGTACGTTAAAAAACGGTGTCAGATTTGCATAGGTTAGAAAAGAATGCCAGGACATAGCCACGGAAAACGAGGAAACTTGACTGGTAGCATGCTTCTCGATTGTTAATATCATTAGACTGCTTATGACATATGGATTGTCTAATTCGACATTCATGCAACTTGCAGCTCGTGTGGTCTATGTGACGTTGCCTAGATTTTTACAATTCAACATAAAGCTCAATGAATTGGGTACAAAGGGTGACATTTTCGCCACATGAGATTCCACCAGCGTCAAGCTATTGCTTGCTTATCGCCTTAAAGGTCGGCGAATGTAACTGTGAAAACATTGGAGGCGGCATTTGCCTGCTGCAGGATACCATTTTTTGATGCACTACCGAATAACATTTACCAAACCTCCCACTTAGTGTGCTTACCAATCGCACACAACCGGTTGAAAAGCGCATCCCTGTAGGGAAGAGCAGTCACAACGAAGTGTTTGTTCTCCTGATCGACTATTCTCAAACTGTCGTAGATCGGTCCATCCGTTGCCCACCCTGAAGCGAGCTTAGCCTTCATGCCATAACCAGAATGCTTCCTGAGCTGAGTAATCCCATCGATGTTGACAGCCCAGACTGTGTCGAGATTCTCCTCGGTGATTGAATTCTTATTGAACGCCACGAAACCGGCAGGCGCGTTGACGTAGACGAACCCCTTTTCCCCCTGAAAGCGGGCGCTGAATTCCACGGGTCCGACGGTCTGCTCATCGTCTTTGGATGACGGCAAAGCTCCGACACGCGTCTTTGCGTTCTCAGAGCCGGTCTTGGCTCTGATTTTGTCCACGGTGCTGGCTGCTTTGGCCACCTCTTTTGCGCCACCCTTCAAGAGACCAAATATTTTCTCACGTTTACTCCCATGCCCGACTGCTTGCTGCACCTCTGTGTCTTCGCCCCCAGCATGATCTGCCATCTCATTGTCGCGCTCAGCAACATTCTCAAGTTGGCTTTGTGATGCACCCAAAGGCATATCGCCCATAGATGCGCCAACGGTATCTTCATCGATACTGATGGCTTTGTTCGGAGGAGCATGTTTTACTTGCGCCGGTGGGGGTAAGGGGGCCCTGTTGGCTTCGCCCACCCGAAGAAGCGTTAGGGCAAGCTGATTATTAGTCGGTACTCCTTTGAACAAGGTGCTGTTACCAGATTAGCTTTTTTCCGGCACTACTTTCCAAATGGATTTGAGGATTACTTGTTTAGGTGAATAGACTCGGTCCATCGATTGGTGTTCAAGTAATGGTAGCACCAAGTCAGTAAGGGATCGCCAAAAATACCGACACCAAAAGCGAAGGTCGTGCCGCTGATGACCAAATCCCGAGACACCACGATTGAAGCCGCGGCTAGGGGAACAAAGTAGGCTGCCAGCCGTCTTTGATGGTTCTGCTGATCGAAAGGAGGAGTGGGGACCAGGATGCTGATAGAGTCAGTACCAATAAGAGTAGTAAGAAAGATGAACCGACTTTGACAAACGCTCCCAGAAGTCAGAAATTAGGATAATCATGTGTAGTAACGGCGTCATTTGTTCCCACACTTTCTCCTCCATAGGCGCCTTAGTTTTATCTTGCGATGGTCTATCCATTCCCTCAGCCTTGTCTTTGACAACGGCCATGGTTGTCACGTCAAGCTGAGGCTTAAAGCCTTGTTTGCTACCTCCTTCGACTTCGTTTGGGGCGCCGTGCGGATCCTTGCCAGTCATCAAGTTTGTGGCGATAGCTGAGACACTAGTGATGAAATTGCTGGCTTCATTCTCCACAGACTCGCCCTTGAGGTTCTGCGGAGCGCCAGTCGCGGCATCCGTTGAGCCGAGTGTGCCACCCATAGGCTTCGCGATGCTACCGTCGCGGATATCTACCATGGCCAGTGGTGCAGGCGGGAAGAGGATGAGACGAGCTCTTGGCGATAAAATCAAGATGATGACTACACATAAGAAAAGAAGGGTCAAACAGTCCAGGAACCAAGCAGTGAAGTAAGCCTGACGTTGTTAATATCGTGTATAAGGTCGGGATCTGTCAAGACGAGAAAGCTTACAGCGCAAAATGCACCTGTCCTTCTTGGTTCACGCCACGAGCGAAGCCGGGCTGCAGTCTTTGCAAACGAGAACAATCCAAGCATCTGAATAGTCTAGTCAGAACACATCGTAATGCAAGCGAGGCGGAAAAATCACCAGCCCCATGTAGAGCCTTTCCATCTCACTGCGGAGTTTGTTAGGAGAGTTCTCTGAATCCTCTGCAACGGTGAGATCTAAGCCGCCATAAGGGATTTCCCTCGTTCTTTTGACCTCATAGACCGACTGTTCATGTTTAGCTACAATACTCGTATCAAATAATTAGGGTAAAATTGCCTTATTGAGCCTTCGCACAAGTACCCAAACATCCTCATTATGCATACCATGGATCCAGGGCTTAGCATCGTGGTCAGGATCCTCGTTCCACCCCAAATCGTAAACCGATCCATCCTCGCTGAGTCTGGCGGCGCTCGTATCGACAATATCGGACGCCGCTAGCATGTGTGAATAAGTTTGGGATTGATCGTCGGCCATTGTGAAGGCGTTAAATTAGGAAGTATGTTGACGCGACGAAGCAGACAGGCCGCCGCATGGGGTATTGACTATTTTATGTGCCAGTCACTTTGATGTAGACTAAAACACCGTCATTCACTGAAGCGTTTGAGTAACAGCTAATCTGGATTGTAAGGGATGAAAAAGGCTGAAAATGACGACCTGGTCACGTCACATACGACAACGCACACTCTAAGCGAATTTTGAGCCGTCAATCCTCCCTTGAGGGGTCATGGGCCTGTCATCAAATGGCATCCCAGCCAGTTAAAAGAGACTAGTGACACATTGTCTCCAAATTCGGTTTTCGACGCTAAATTGTTGGATACGGTAGTTTAGTGAAAATAGACTGGGGGCTGTGCCTGAACGATTAGAGTCTCGTTTATTCCTCTGAGACATAATTATTTAAGTCACTACCAGCTCACACGGATCTGCCATGGCCTTGAGTGACCATGAGCATCTTGCCAACAGTGTTGACGTCCAATGCATTCTCAGCCTCTTTCAGCGCCTGCGCAACTGCTGTAGAACCCCTCCCAACCACGTCTACTCCATACGCTGATATAGCCTCTTTCCGATTGATCGCATTGTCGGAGTCTCGTAATTGTGTGAGCGCACAGATGTACTTGTGCGCATCGATGATGGCATGTTGCAACCCTTGTCCCCGGACTATGAGATTTCAAATTAGTAAATGACAATAAGGTGCCATGAGATACAAATGCTAGGTTTGCTGAAGAATGACTTACATGGCAACATGGGATGAGCAGCATCTCCAGCTAGTGTTACTCTCCCGTCGTGTGTGTCCCACAGACTTGGTAGCCAGTACTTCATTTCATCGAGGTAGCACGCACTGTCTCCGGGCGTCCACTCCAGGGCGGACCGGAACGGCTCGCATATTCCTGCCAAGTCTTTTGTAGCATATTTGATGGCTTCTTGGCCTTGGAGGCTGACGGAATGGCCGCGCCACACTTTGACCCAGAATGTTTCCCAGGTAGCCATATCGTTGGGATCATCCACAGATGAAACTATTGTCCAAGTTCAGACGCGCGTTATAATATGACCGTAAATGAGTTATTACTTACCGCCGCAGCCCGCCATGTTTCCGGAGCCCATCATCAGAGCACAAACTGAGTGCGCGTTTACAATGGCATTCACTTTCTCCGCATCGCCATACTTGCAGACGCAGTTGGCAATTGAGAAGCCAGACGAAACTGGTTTGGCAGCATCCACCCCCATGAGTAATTCACGAACCTTGGAAGACACACCGTCCGTTCCTAAGACATAGTTTGCGTCAAACCTTTCACCGTCTCTGAAAACAAGTTCGACGGAGTTGCTGCCCGGGGTGATATTTTCGAGATTTTTTCCCCATTGAATTTCAATCCCATCAGCCAAAATATTTCTGAAGCGAAGTCTACTGACTCGCCTTGCACCAGGAGTTGGGTTCCGGAACAGGACCTCGCCAGTGAGGCCGTTATAGCCAAGGACGCTTTCATCCCATTCATTAAACTCCGAGTGAGGATTGCAATAGCTCTTGGGGAAATTCTTCAGAATATGCTCCGGCAGCATCTCTTTCAGTGTGGCCATTCCCCAGTGAATGAGGATGGTCCAATCACGCGGACGTGCGTCGATACCAGCATCGCGCTCGAAGACCACAACCTCAAACCCTTTCTATTTCGGGTCAGTGACTAACAGATTATGGAAAGTACGATATGTGTGAATTCTTACCTGCCTGAGACCATGGGCAGCGATCAGACCCGTCAACCCCGCACCGATAATTGCGACCTTGGGCCCCTTGCTCTGGCACTGGGTCAAGTTGCCGCTGTTGCTTTGAGTAGCCATAGAAACGTCAGTGAATAGGCGCGACACTTGAAAACATGGCAGGTTTAACAGAGGAGAGAAATGAGTCGAGATTGTCGGAAGATGGCAAACTGGCCCGATGGTCCGACTAGACAATGGAGTTCCGTATGATAGACTTCTCACGTGATCATTGCAAATTAGGATGGTCCCTTCTTCAGATGAAGTGCCAGCAGCATGTGTGACGTAGCACGGTAGCATCTACGCATGGTATGTCCCGATCCTGTCAGTGTAGATCCGGCCGAAGGATTTGCTTTGCGGGCTTCATCGGCACCACCCTGGCCATGGGTGGAAAACACTGGGTCTCTTGCTAAATCACGGAAGTCGACTGATCGGGCTTGGCCCTGAACGTGGGGTTGCTAGTCGACAGAAAGATTTCGATATGGCCACAATTATCTTACTCATCTGAGACGCTTGTTCTGTTGGCCTGGAGTATAAGCTTCTGAATTAAATAGATCCTTCATATCAGAGAGAATCACGTTGCGACAGGTAATGCAACTGCCTAGCCCTAGTGACATCAAGATATTTCATTCATTTCGGACGTCACACAAGAGATACAACAGTAAGGACAAATGCAGTAGCCCAATTTTGTCTTTAGACTCTAATATTTGATAATACTAACTTCCATGTTGTTATCTTGAATGCTTTAGACATTCACACTCGACGTCTCGTCTGAATCTAAGTCCATCCATTCCTGAACTTCACCAGTGTTGAACCATTCTTTCTCAAACCCGCCTTGAAGCTTGTTCAAAGTTTCTCTAGCACTGTGCCTAAATTCTTCGACGGGACAATCTGTCCAGCTGCGAAGCATCTGCTTAAACCGCACCACAACTTCCTTATCTTTCGGATCGTAAGCACGCTCTGCTAATTGCTTCGCCATGCCGACGCGCAAATGATCTACTAGTGTCGGATGCTCGACATCGACATTCTCGAGAGATCCGAAAAGAAGAGCTAGATGAGCGAGACGTGGCCTCCAATCAGCGTGGTAGTGCAAAACCTGGTACTTCAGATGTTCCCAGTTCTCGTGGTACGGCGCTGTGTTCTCCGACAGCTCTTTGATAAGGACCATGACATCATCCACAAACGTCTGTTCGAATCCAAGCCCTGGTGGGATAGCCAGCATCGCAACCTTTAAGTGGAACGTACTTGGCAACTCACTTGGCCGCCGTTTAGGATCAAGCTGCCAAGCCGGTGTGCGAAGCTTCATGATGTGAGTGAGAATGTTTTGCAAAACCGGCAGCGTTGTCGCTTTCCATTGATGCAGTGCCTCAATACTCTTCTCATCAACCATGGCCGAGGTCATGCGTTTGAAGAGCGCTACGATGTAAGAGGAATCGCCACTACTGATGAGACCATGGGCAATTTCGTGCGCGAACTGCTGGAGCATGTCCAATGGGATGCGGTCTGAAGGTTCGAAAATTTCCCGACTGATGATGTTTTGGTGCATCACTGCCAGGCAGTCGGTGCAACCATATCGCGACATGGTAAATTTGCCTCTGCCATATAACGACAGCCAGTGCTTCCCGGCATTCGAACCAGTGAGCACGGAGTCGCGTCTGACTTTTGTCGTGATCGCGGCGATACCTGGAGGGGGCTGTATGTTTGCCAGTACTAAAGCCCTCAGCATTTCGAAAGTAGAGCGGTTAAAATACTCCGGGCTTTTGGAGAAAATTTTGAGCATGTCTGGGTCCAATGGAGAAAGAGATACAGTTTCTTCAGGAGGAAGAGAAAACCCATACTTCTTGAGGAACAAATTTGTCCATCGCTTGTTGTTTTCGGCGGATTGCTCCACGAGCCTCACCGTCATCTCCGCCAGTCTTCTTTTGGTGTCGAGATCATTACAAAGTCTCTTATCAAGGTGGAAGAACAAATAGCGGATGGGAGCGGCAGGCTGCTCTCGACGACTAGCAACTTCGGGTAGTTGACCACCAGCCTCTGCGTCATCCCAGTCAGCCTCCGTGGTCGGTCGCAGCTCATTGAGAGATGCCGCGAGCGGTACTGCGAGTTTCTCGAGGAGGGATATAATCTTGACTTTCACCTGCGAAGAAGCTGTCTCATCTTCTAAGTTATCGAACAAGGTCTCGATGATTGCCACACGGATATCGATGGGCTGAGCTTTGGCAAGAAGGCCAACGAGAATTTCAAGCGCAGAAGCCACACTCAGAAATAGCGCATCACTAAGGAGTTTGACCAGCATTTTGACGGTCGTGACCTTCACAATAGGCGCAGACCGTGAAACCAAGTCGCTGGACTGCTCCCTTGCTTCTTTGGCTCTGGCGGATTGCTCATCGAGCTTCTCATGTATTCCATCAGATATTATATCGAGAAGACTCTTTGCTTCTATGGGTGGCAGCGTGTTGAAAAAGGCCTTGTTCAGGAGCTCCCGGTGCCACGAACTGTGGCTAGGCCTATTGATGATGACGTCCCGCACGAAGGGAAATGCTAGAGAGGGACGATCGCCATTTGCGAGTAGTTTCGTCAGAGTCATTGCAGGATGAATTTGAGGGTGCTCTTGGGGTTCGAACTTCTCGATCAATTCTACTTTTAGAAGTACCGATTTCACTACTTGTGCAAGCAGTTCTGGCGGGCCGGATCTGATGACGTGATTGATTCGCAAGTTATTGAAACCAAAATAGTCTTGGTCGACGGTCTCGAGGAAGTCTTGATCTAGATACAACGCTGGGTAGCGTGCGTCCACCTCGGAGGGGAAGGGCTGCTTCAGGATGGAGTTATCGGATCCTACCACCGTATTGAGTGTGAGTAGAAGAGAAGCTATAATGGCATCGGTTCCCTTTCCTGAAATGGGCCAATTGAGGCTTGACAAGTCCCAAAATTGCCCATAGCCGTCGATCGGGACTTCAATGGAGCTATCCCACGCAACTTCATCGAAGAGGCCAGGATTCCTGGGCCAAGGAGATGTATCCGTAAGCATTTGGTCCAAGACCGTGGCTGGAATGGTATTGGAATCATGGAATACCCGTGCCGGTGCTTCTTGATAAGGGTGCCATTCTGTGGGTATCTTAAAATCATCAACTGATGGGAGGGCAGGTTCAGTCGTCTGGGAACCTCACCTCTCAGATCAGAAGGCAACAAGATGTCATTGCGTCTGAATTGATCGGCCCAGAAGTGAAGAGATGCAGCCCGTGTCATCCGTGTCCCGCTGAGCTGGTCGACAGCGTGGCGCCATGCTCTTCGTATGAGGTCTTGTTTATTCGAGGCTTCCTTAGCGCTGTTGACATAAGTCTTCAAGGCGAATCCATATCTATCCACACACGGACCAATCGCTGACCGGGTCTCTTTGTCATTTTGAGGTTTCTGGAGCAAAACTTCCGGGCTTCCAAAGACGACATTCTCGACCCTCGAGCGGATATATGGCATCCCGTCAAAACTCCTGAGATCGGTGATTTCACCCGGGAAAAGGCACTGGACCGGTAAACCCCTGGGCCAAGGTTCGCCCAATGCCAGCACGGCAGGAAACTCTTGAGAACGGTACGTATGCCACAGCTCATCGCGTGCCTTTGCAAGGCAGTCCACGAACTTGGAAGCCGGCTCCCGTACATCAAAGTTTCTGGGACAATCCATGGCGTTGAGAAGCCCGCCGAGGTCACGGGGGTAGAGTCGCTGAAGGCCGGGTCTGAGCAGGGACTTTTCTGCCTCAAGCAAGAGCTCCAAAGATGGTTGCCATACGATATAAAAAATCTTGGCATCCGTTAACTTTCGAGCATCTTGGAAGTCATTTACCATTCGGAAGCGCTGTTCGACGACTAGAACAGGCAATGCAATGACGGTGTCCCAGTCCCACCTCTGAAAACTTGGCTCTCGAAGAGCCATTGAGGCGGTCTCTAGGAGCTGGAGCATGATCTTGTTCGCAGATCGGATTTCCTCCGCCGCGTCGAAATCTTGGCTGGTGGCATAGGCGGTTTGGGAAATTCCGCTAAGTAATTTGCGTCCTTCTACGGTTTGAAAGTGACCGGAGGCGTATATCTCCTTCACAGTGTTGGAGCCCTTGTTGAAACGTCTAGCCCACAACAATGTCTCAGCATAGACGTCTAGAGAACCCGATGCAACCGACATGTTGAGCGCTGAGATAGCCCAGAAAGCACGACTCTCCCAATCACGGCTTGAAGAAGCCTTCTTCTTACGTTCTTGCAACCATATTCCAACCATACCAGCCACATCTTGCCCTTGGCCGGAGCTGGTAGGGGATGTCCGCATAAGAAGAATTTGGAGCACCTCTGAATCGCCTCTGTTGGATTCAGGATCGTTGCAGTGGTCAAGAATAGAGATTTCAGCCTCATTCGCGGGCAACAAGAAAGATCCATCCGGTAATAGTGCCATGAGTCGCTGGAAGAGGCGAAAAGACGCTTGTCGGTCTTCCATTCCAAACGTAGTTGTGAAAAGACTCGCCGGCCACGGACCCTTGAGCTTTTGAAAGAGGCCCTCGGTTTCGTTAGAGATGCAGTCGATGTCAAAGCCGTAATATTTCAAGTTCTGGATCAGGAGTTGGAAGAGCCGGAAAGAGATGGCGGGGCTGACGGCTCGGAGAAAAGACACAATTTTGTCCGCGGACCTAAACCTAGTATCCGGTGCGAGTTTGATAAGCTCGATGAGGTGCTGTTCAACTTGTGGCCGTCTAGACCGTGTCTTCTCCCAGAACTTTACCACATAGAAGATGACTCCAGTCAGACTCTCGCTTAGTATGTCGGCAAGAGCAGAATGCCTGTACACTAGCCGGACAAGAAGCTCAAGTACCTCGAACGGGAGGTCCTGCTCCGCCGCTGGCCTCCTCCGTCGTAGACGCCTTGTGAGCGGCTGGGCCAGCGTATGCATGAAGGCATCCGGCGTGACAGGGAGTTCGTCGCCGTTTTCTAAAAACTTGAGCAGCAAAGTTTTGCCGAAACCGAAGTTATTATTGATGAGGTTTGTCCATTTGTCCTCATCAATCTCCATCTTTTTTGAGTCTTTGTTGGAAAAAATGGTCTCTAAGAACTTCGTTTCGTAGAAGGCCGGGTGAGCTCGCAGTAGGATTGAAGGTTGCCGGTCGGTCCACTTCGGCCCAGTTTCTTCATGTTCTGCGACTCTTTTGGTTGAGCAGGCTGGTAGTATTCGCTTATAGTAACGTAGAAGTGGCCTTGTATCTGGATTGTCCTTGGATTGGGATGCATCGGCGCCAAGAATACTGATCAGTTCGGTCAGTCTGTCGTGCCTTTCTAACCGCCCTCTAGGAAGTGAAGCAGTTTTGGCCAAGCCATTGCACAACACCTTAATCTCATCGACACTGAGGTTATTCATGGTGGCCGCGACACCAGCAGCGCCACCAGCAGCGTTCCATACTAAATCCATCGTCTTTGGAGACCGCATAGCCTTGATGAACGCCCGGATGGCTACGTGCCTTTCAGACCGGCTGTCTGGTTGGCGAAGTGCCTGAATTATCGACTGCGCGTCGTTGGCGATTGGCATCCATATTGAGAAGATACCGTGTGGGATGGATCCCTGTACAACGGCATCGTGAAGTTGAGAGGTGACAGCGGCCGGATTGGTGGTGGCAGACCGGATATGCTTGAGATACTCGGCTACTTCCTCTCGTATGCCGGTACGGAGAACTACACGGTCCACGGATACGGAATCGGCCATTATGGGGCTTGGTACCGCGGCGATGCGTTGCCTAGGGCTTTGACTTCTTGCGGGCAGTGTGGGGAATTGATAGCTCGACGCGGATAATAATATTGGGGAGAAAACTCGAGCGCGTGATACCGTTGAGCTGAGGACGCGGCTTGTATATGGAGGGAGTGAAGTCCGAAAGGGAAGTCAATGTTTTGGAAATGGATTACTACGATTGAAGACCTCGAAGAGCGTTACATACTTATGTTCCCCGGTTCCTTCGTATCGGTCAGAATCTGATGTGTGATTGAGGCCAAATCGACATTTACTTCTGAGGCCGCTTCTCATCCCTTAGATTAGGCGGGTTTTGCCTGTCTGTGTAGGCTATACGAGACAGCGATTGCGGTACTGCATGCATGCACGGCTGGACACTGACACTTGTCGATCATTTGGGGGGCCTTGGCTATTCAGTCTTTCGAATCGATGGAGCTCGCATCAGCACGTTGCGGTCTAGTTTTTCTAAGTGTGTACTTATTACCAAATGAACGAAATACTGCAAGATTCCGTCGAGAGTTATTCAACATTGGCTCACCGAACGGACGTCAATCAGTTCTACGAATGCACTCATCCTCATTCAAGGCACCATGACACAGCGCAAAGACATTGAGGATGCCCAGCTTTAGTGACCTGGAGAATTATGTAATCTCAATCAATCGCCAAGAGAGAGTCTGAAATGACTAAGCTCATTCTGTCGGCAGACGGGTCTGTAGCCGAGTGCTGATTCGTGCCCTCATTCGTCTTTCCCCAATGATTCCGGCTTCACGCGACTCGCAGAGCAGGAGTCCTCCCCACTACCGCTGGGCTCCTTCAAGTAATTCGACATCTCGTCAACCGAAAGTCCCAATGTTTTAGCACTTCCATCTTCAGCAGAGCTGTCTGCTCTAGGGGCAGCTTGTTTGTATCGTCAACTGACCATATCTGATATTGGATCAAGATCTCATCTCGACACAACCAAAGTCACTCACTTCCGTCGAGAATAACATAACGCGTGCTCTGAACTCCCCATTTGCCACTTGCTTGGGCCCCTTCACCGAGATCGCCATAGTGCACCCGGCTCCTCTGACCTTCCCCTCACCTGGATGGAGGATCCTCAATCACTACGTCCAAAGCAGGCCGCCTGTCTGGTCTGCCGCCGAAGTAAGATCAAGTGCGATTATTCTCCGCATGAGAACAAATGCAAGAGGTGCATTCAGCTCGACTCTGAGTGCATTCGGCCTACATTCCATGCTGGAAGGCAGAAGGGCATCAAAAAGTACGGCGACCCATTCCCCCCTCCACTCCGTCCGATCTGTCGGCGTTGGCACCCGCAATTGAGACATGCCCCCGGACAGAGCAGAACAACCCCCACACTCTCGGAAGTCGTATTGACCATCGGTTACACACAATAGCAAGCGAAAGGGTCTAGACAAAGCTCTATATCAGATAGAGCAGGCCATCAAGAGAGCAAGAACCGGCGAACACAACTCCGAAGATGACAAGGCCATCGGCAATCTCCAGGCGCTCCTGGAGGGCTCTCGAAATGCTCGGTCAACTACCGCCTCCTCACACTTAAGGCGGGGTTCGTCGCATTTCAATAGCCCCGACCAACCCGATCTCTCATCTGACGATGACGATGACTCGAACAACACCCCAGACAGCAACACTTACATGAGTCTGCATCATCACAATGAGGAGAGCTTGGCCATCGACGATGCCGAGAATCCCCTCCAGCTACTGGCGCGTGCCTCGAACCTGCAGCTTTCGCCCAAGCCCATCAGCGGCCTCTCGCCGAAGCAGCCGGGTCCCCGCGCCAGTCGCAAAAAGCAGCACGTCGAGCAGCCCGACGAGGACTCCGAGATGCAGTCCTTCTTCACCGCTGTCCGCGTCAACTTCGATGTCGGCGACGACATAGATCCCATCACCATGGGTCTCGTGACCGAAGAAGAAGCAGAATCTCTTTTCGCTTTGTAAGTGACTACCTACCGGTCGGGCATCAACGAGCATATCGCTTAACTCACCTTTCAGCTTCCATGGCAAGCTCGCTCACACCCGTTGGGGTCTTGACCCAAAGATTTATACCCCATCGTTCACCCGTTCGCGGTCTGCCTTCTTGTGCACCTCCATCATGGCCGCGTCGGCCCTCTTTCTCCCGTCCGCCGGCGCTTTGTCCAAGAGGTTGTCTAATCACTGCAAGACTCTTGCCCAAAGGGTCATCGCCAAGCGGCACAAATCCGTTGAGATTGTCCTTGCATTCATGGTTAATGTACCGTGGATGTTCCCTGGCCAGCATAGCACCGATGATGAGACTTGCTGGTACGTTAACATGGCTGCCACCATCGCCATCGACTTGTCTCTGCATAAACTCCTGATCCCCATGGAAGTTCTTGGCTCTGGCTCTCATATTGCTCTGGCACGCGGAGACTGTCTTGATCCTCGCACTGCGCTTGCAATGGATGGCTTCAGCCACGTCGAGCATACCTCTGATCTCGGCCAGCGTCTCCTCCGACGCCGTGAGCGCTGCTGGATTGCTCTCTTCGTCCTCGAGCGAGGCATGTCGCTCGCCCGCGGTCGGCCCTACACTGTGCCTGTCACCCGGGTCATCAAGGACTGCGACCAATGGCACAGATGCAACATCGCAGACCCCATGGACGGTCACCTCGTCTCGATGGCTGTCCTTCGCCGAGACTTGGACAGCCTACTCAACACGGTTCGCGCACTCTGCGACGGATCGCAAGGAATATCTACGGATGGCGGGCTCATTGCCCAGTCCATCGAAAGCGCCATTGAGAGATTCTTCGACCAATGGCTCACCGAGTGGGGGTTCTCCATTGGCACAGGCCCCCAACGTCGTCTCCCACCGTACGTTGAGATCCTCGTCACGCACACCCGACTTTCAACCTACGGCGGCGTCATCAACCACCCAACAGCGCCGATGGAAGTCCGACAGTTCTTCCGCACGGCTGGACTCTCCTCTGCTGTGACAGTCATGCGCGCAGTGATACAGGGAGAGTCGCAACTTCAGTCGATCCCGAATAACACTACCATCATGGTTTCGTTCGCAGCCTGCTTTGCACTGACTTTGAGCGCCTACGCCACAGGGAGCTCGAATTTGGCACCCAGCATTCGGAACCTTATTGAAGAAACGGCGGATGTCTTGGAACGGATTGGGTCTGCTACGAAGCACAGAAATGGTCTGTCAACACTGTATGGAAAATACCTAAGACATATCGTAAAAAAGGCGGCCACCGCCGTAGATGGCCAGCCTCAAACGAACATGCATCCTGATCCGACCATTCCTCGCAGCGGCCAACTCGGAACGCCCTCCTCGGCCGTTGCAGCATCCCCCCCCATCAACTCGATGGGACCACCGGTGTCGCAACCCCCTTACGTGGAATCGCAGCTGTGGCCTGGAACTTTACAATTCTCTAGCATGTCGGATGATCAGATTGCCGAGGTCCTCAACCAGCCCGGCAATGAGTTTGATCCCTCCTTCGCAGGCTTGTCCTGGGACGATATGAACAACTTTGACTGGCTGAGCTGGCCCAATCTAACAGAGTTTGGGTTTTGACGGTTAAGATGTGCCTACAGAGGCATAGGCACATCAAGCCTTCATAGTCTCAACCGGAGCAGCGAACTGCCACTGAGTCAATTGCCGCAGTTGCTCCATGAATACAAACGTTAGGACAGTGTTTGGCCTGCAGCACACAAATATTAGCAACATCGTCGACTCGTCATTAAGCACAACTTACGTCAACCTCAACCACGCCGGAGTCCAGCCCTTCATGAGGAATATCGCTCCTTCTTCACGAAGACCGTTTTGCACAATACGAAGCAAAGACTACACCGGTGTCAATAACCAAACCTTCGAACAGGGGTGGCTTCAATACTCACATTTGCCCCTGGACCGCTCGCTGCGGCACTCTGGATTCTGCTCTTAAGAACGTCAGCCGGCGCGCAGATTGTCGTTGCTGCGGTTCCGGCGAAAAGAGAGGCCACGGCGTGCGTTTTGATATCGTCTTTCATTTCAGTCCTTTGCAAGAGTATACGTTTTGCCGTCGAGTATCTGTTTCGTACTTTAGCTTCTTTGTTCCTTCAGGCCACTCTTGCTGGCCGTCCGCTCCTTTCGCACTTACGTGGCGATTTGTCCAACATCTGTCATTACCAGTTAGCTCCAATTTGAACGTGTCAGTCCTTTCCGAGATTTGTTTGCTTACTCATAAGTACGCTGCGAACAACGTTGGCGGAGATACCTCTAGTGAATGCGCCCACTCCTTCTTCTCTTCCAATTCTATAGAGACCCTCGATGGCATTGGAGTACGCAAACCGTTCACTGATATTTTTTGCCCCATCAGCGCACATTCGGACGAGGACAACCTAGACTCAGTCAGCTCATGCCGGCAGAGGATGACGTGCCCAGCTGTTGTTCACCTCAGCAGGATTTCCTACTAGCCCAGCCATACCTCCTGCCAAGCCAGCACATGATATTGTCATCGCTGTCGTCAACTTGTCCTTGCCAGTCCATTTTTTCGCTTGTTGTGCAAAGTAGTTGTAGAGACCAAATCTTGCAGTGGAATAGGTCGTTTGTCGAAAAATGGATGCCGAAAGCCCTGACCAAAGGGAGAAGAATCCTGTTCTGAGTCAGCGGAGAACCGTCATTCAAGTATGGACTCTTCATACCGTCTCGTGCCGCAAAACGGTACATCGCTCGAAACATTGACTCTCGTGATTTTAAAACCTGCATCCGACTGTGATAGTCAGTAATCATCATGGTTTTGTCCTAGATGCATGGTTCGTGTACTATTTGGTCTGATCCAGTGGATGCGCTATAATTGTGTGGTCAGCAGCGTAATCAAAAGCCACAGCTCGGCTTCTCTCTGGCATAGACTTACTAAAACAGACGGCCATTGATGCCGCAGCACCTCTGTAGTCAACAAGTCAGTCAACGCGCTACACCATATTATGCGTAATACATACCCGAGCCAGAAGGGTTCCTTTTGCTTGTTACCGCCGGCGACCATTGTGAGTGTGGGTATATGCAGCGAAAGTCCAAAACGTAGCCTCACAATCCATTTCGAGAAATACGATCCACGGACATGCTCTTTTGATAAATAATGCCGTTTTGCATTCGTCCACCCCCTTGCTCGCGCTTATCCGTCTCCAAGCCGGTGATACGCGCCGTTCTTCATCCATGTCCCGCAAGCCCTCGGACTCCAAAAGTAGCCCCGCCGCGCACTCGGCAAGTCGGCGCAATGTTGAACAGTCGAGCCACGATTCCCCACGCTGATGTCACATGGAAACCCGTCATGTCGGCACTTCTTTTTGAGTCCGATGACCTCGCACGGGGGACTTCTGTGTTCCGACTGCGGAACGATTCCTTTCAATTGGGAAAACAAAACCACTTCCGCATCCCACTCGAGTACCCAGGTCTTGTTCCGATGGATGACGCGCCCTCCGAGAAACAATTGAACCAGAAGCAATCCAGCAGTAATCGCAAACCAGAGGACAACATGTCGAAGCTCGCACCGTCGCTGAAGGCTCTCATTAACGCGCCGTTTGCGCGTCCTGGCCAGACCGCTGCACCGTCGCACATCCGCCAAGTTTATCAGTCGATTGCTCGCGATGCGGCATCCAAGAATGTCGGCACAAAGCCATGGCTAGCCATCTCGGTAAGAAAACTTTCGCGCCCAGCTTCCTCTTTGATTGAAGAGCCCAATTGGCTCCAATTGAATCAGTGCTGCAACACTCTGTGCAATCGCGACTAACACCTCATGCCACAGGCCGCAGCAACATTCACCCTAAACTCGCCCGACTCTCTCGAGTCTCTCTACACCGTCGCATCTTCTTCCGGCCGCCCAGACAGGCGTGAGACGGCTGAGTTCATCCGCGAGATCGGACTCAAGTGCATCAGTTTCAACGGCATCCCGCGCACCATCAACTGCCTCAACGCATTCTACGCCGGCCTCCCCAAGGACGTGACCGCTCAGCTGGAGACGAAGTCGACGCGCGCGCCGACTGCGCAGAACATTGGTGAAATCACCGCTCGCGGCCAGGCGCTCTGGGACTCGATCTACGCGCCCTTCGAGGTTAAGCTATACGAGAAGCTGGCGCAGTCGCACCCTGACTTGCCGGTGCACATCCTGAACAGCCACTACGCAGGGTTATTGTCGGATCCCAAGGAGCGCGGGGGTCTGGCGAGCGTAGGAAGGGTTCTGACGTCTATTGTCGCTATCTCGTGTTTGAGAGCTCAAACGGGTGTTGGCCCACAGGTGCTGTCACACGTCTTTGGATTGAGAAAGGGACTGGAGGATGGAACATTCAAAGCGGACAACCAGGAGGACATCAAGGGCGCACAGTGGCTAGCGAGTGATGAGGGCAGTGAGTGGATTTTGAAGTCAGTTGATACCATCACGGAGGCGATTGGCGGAGTGTCAAGGTCCAACTTCGCGCCTGCGCGCGAATCAAAGTTATAGAGCACCAATTACTTGTGCTGGTCTGCGGAGGAGTGTAAAACAGCTGTGGTTTATAGCCGGATCATTCAAGCCATGCTTTTTACGCGATGAAACCATGAATCGACAGTGTTCTCATCCCCACTGCCTCACGAACTTTTTCTTACTTGACATAATGCTCAGATGGTATTCACTCCATCTTCGTCGTTAGTACTTTGTTCAGGTCATATGGATTCAAGCACGGGGAAGCAGTAGCACTGGCGTTCATCATGACACAAAATCGCTAGTCATTGACCTGGAAGACTAGCATATGTGACAGGGAAATCTTGGGTAGTAAGGAGAAGATTTTATTACACTCGTGTCTGCCACTGTAGCTGGATTTCTGAGGTAAAAGGAGGTCTATTTGGAAACCAAGGAATTCTATATAGCGACCCTAAAAATCAAGATCCCCACCAAGACGGAACAAGAAAAAAAAAAAAAAATCCCGCCAACTCTCTTAGACATACCCATCGTACCTACCCTTTTCTTCGATACTCTGCTACAAATGTAGATTCCCGGCGGTGTGCTTACAACACCATTTTGAAACTGGGCTCTCGGTCATCGCCAGTACCTACATACTCATCGTATTTACCTGCCGCCTTGTCACGATTGATCTTGGCGCACCAGAGAACATTTAGGAGAGTTCTATCGTCATCATTGTCAATACGTGGTAGCTGGAGCATTGGTAATGGTTGACTTACGCTACCCATGCATAACACAGCAAACCCAAGATAACGGTGTGGCCTTTGTGGTAAAACGGGCCTTCATAGCTGGGGTAGATAAAAGCTAGGACAGAATTCAGCAGGAATCTTCCTCTCGATGATAACTTTTACTCACTCGCGACAAACCCTCCACAGTTAGCGATGGCAAGCTGCAGCGCAGATGTCGTGGCGCGTTTGTAATGGCCAGCCGAGTTGTTGGAGTTCCAGACCAAGACGCAAGGAACAGCGCTGTACATGCCGATGGCCATTAGGCAAGTCATGGCGAATCTCGTTTGCGGGGCCGTGGTATTGGCAATGGCCGCGTAACCAGCTATGGAGATGGGGAGGACGCAAAGCATAAGGAGGCCGCGTAGACGAAGGCGATCCGACAAGAAGGCCACGAAAACTAATTACTCAGGTTAGATACGCATCCAATCCTCGAAAAGGCTTGTTGGTTGAGTGCTTACCAGTGACAGGAGTCGCAACGGCATATGGGATAACGGACCACAACTGAACCTCGTTGGAGTTGGATGCTATGTGCAAGTCGTTAATAATAGTCGGGAGCTTTGAGATGGCACTGTCAGCTAACAACACTCGCTTGCATCAGCGCATGTCAATGAAGACTTACGAAAAGCCCAAAAGAGTACAGGCCAGACAGAATCGCAAAATACGCGGTCGCACTAAGCCATACTTGAATGTTGAAAACGCCACGTCCAACTTCAGACCAACGGAATTTCTCTTCTCTTTCACTGTTAGAATTATCAAGTCTGTCAGCCTTTTGCCTTGATACGCTGGGGTTCAAACTGATGCTCGTACTTGAATCGACCTTCGACATTGGTTTGGAGTCTGAGCGACGCCCACTCGCGCTCCTCGGCAGTCAATATCTTCGCGGTCGCCAGGTTGTTAGGCAAACCAATAGCCGCAATTATCCCGCAAGCAACGGTCTAAGATGAATTTGTCAGAAACTTATCGGCAGTATGGCTGAACGACACAAACTTACAATGAGACCCTCAATGATGAAAATCCATCTCCAGCCCTCGAGGCCACCCTTTGGGCCAATAGCCGACAAACCTCTCGCAAGAAGACCCCCAAACGCACCAGAGAGGGATGCCGCCGTGTAAAAGATACCGATCCGAAGCGCCAGCTCTCCGCGAGTGTAAAGCCCAGAGAGGTATAGCACCATACCCGGCAGCAGTCCGCCCTCGGTCATGCCAAGAATCGCACGAACGGCGACGAAGCTGCCATAGCTGTGGACAAAGCCGAGGCACATGGTGACAATTCCCCACGCGCAGGTCAGGAACGGGAGCCAGATTCTGGGCGAGACCTTTTTCAAGACGAGGTTGCTTGGCAGTTCGCTGGGCGTGCATTAGCGACCGGACGTGTGGGGGCTATACACATGGGATGATGGACCTGAGGGGGTCTTGATGGGGGCTGGAGATCAGCTGAAAGAGAGGATGTTACCTAGCGATGTATGTTGCATAGAATACGGCCAAGCCCTGGTTGTATTGGCTGTTATTGATGCCAAGATCCTCCTCCAGTCCAATGATCTTTGCGTTGCCGACGTTGGTTCGGTCGAGAAAGGAACACAGGAAGAGGAGTGCAAGTAGCGGCAGGACCCTGTTTATTTGTCCATGTTAGTATATCAATCTAAAGTATTATCAACAGCTTCATGGGAACTCGCCTGGTGTCGACCTTGAACAGCAGCGTCTTCGTGAGATGGCGTTGGCGCTCAATGTCGGCGGCCAGCTCAGTTTCGTCGTGTTCGGCTTTGGAGTCCATATCGAAGTCTTTCGCAGTTCGCGTAGTCATTGCGGGCTTAGATCTAATTGGACACTTCTACCTCAAGAAGAACGCTGTCAAAGTGACAGCGTGACAAGACAACAACCAAGAACAACGAGGCCTTTGTCAAGATGCGCCAAGCATAGGCAAAACTTGGGGGGTTCCTCTGCCATTTTGAAGCCCATCTTCCCCGGACCCCAAATCTGCGGGGGTGCTTGAATCGCCCGCGGGTAGTATCTTACACCATCCCCAGATCACCCTTTGAAGCATGCCGCTATCCGTCCACACCAATGAGAGGCCGGTGTTTACCGTGCATCACCCCGCGACGGGAAGCTGGTTCGGAGTCTACTTTTGAACGCCGAGAACTACTGCAAAGAAACACTCCGAGTTCCCACTACTCCCGGTTCCCCACCATGGAAAGACGTCAGATAATCCTCCAGGTGACCCCTCTTGCCGAAAGGACCGTGGTCAAACCTGGATTGCAGTCATGATGTCGTCGGCGTGCAAAAGAACCACCGACGAGTCCCGCCCAGGAACCCGTTGAAAAAGATGCGTCGCGCCCACCTAACCCGAAGTCAGAAGTGTCACCGACAATCGGACTCTGTTTTTCTTCTTCTTCTTACCTGTTCCTAGACTTTGTTGGAGGATCTCGAAACTTTGGTTGTGTTTTTTGACGATCCCAAAGTAGAACATGTCTTCAATTACTCGCCAATTGCGCCCGCGGGTGCTCATCCGCGCATCATTCACAGCTTTGCCTACAGCCTGCGCACAACCGCAACGGTTCCCCCGCGCAAAGGTTCTCGGTGCTGCAAGCTGTCGCGGTATTACCACAACACCGATTCGCAGGTCCCAGAAGGCGCCCGCTGTGAAGCGGGGAGGATCGAAGCTGTACGCATCCGCGGATGAGGCTGTCGCGGACATCAAGAGCGGGTCAACCATCTTGAGTTCCGGCTTCGGACTGTGTGGCGTTGCAGGTAAATATTGAGAAGCCTCAGAAGAGTTGGCGTTTGGCAAGAATTGGAGTTCACTCACATTGTCACCCACAGACACGATCATCGGCGCACTTAACCGTAGAGGCCCTGATAACTTGCACTCGCTGACTGCGGTGTCAAACAATGCCGGCCAGGAAGGCAAGGGAGGTCTGGCCATCCTCACCAAGGCTGGCCAAGTAAACCGCCTGATTCTTTCATATCTGGGGAACAACAAAGCTCTCGAAAAGAAGTACCTTACAGGAGAGATCGGCATCGAGCTGTGTCCGCAGGGAACACTCGCTGAGAGGATCCGCGCCGGTGGTGCCGGAATTCCTGCCTTCTTTACCCCCACTGGAGCTCGTAAGTGATCTCATTCTACGTCGCTTTGGGTTGCGCTGACTTCTGCAGATTCATTGGTGCAGAGTGGTGACATTCCCGTACGGTTGGACGCTTCCGGCGCGGTGAAGGAGCGTGGTCGCAAAAGGGAGACGAGAGAGTTTAACGGCAAGACCTATCTCATGGAAACTGCATTGACTGGAGACGTCGCCATTCTTAGAGCATGGAAGGTCGACACCGCCGGCAACTGTGTCTTCAGGTACGCTCGAGATCTCTCAAGTTCGACTGCCTTGGTTTTGGGAATGCGCTAATTCGACTCAATGCAGATACACCACCAAGGCATTCGGCCCCATCATGGCCAAGGCTGCCACCGTCACCATCGTCGAAGCGGAGAACATTGTCGAGGCCGGGGCCATTGACCCCAACGACGTCGACCTACCGGGCATCTTCGTCGACCGAATCGTCCCCTCCACCGCCGAGAAGAATATTGAGATCCTCAAGACTAGATCGGAGGGAGCCGACAGCGAGGATCTCTCAAAGCCCAAGAACAGCGCGCAAGAGCGCCGCAACCGGATTGCGAGACGCGCGGCAAAGGAGTTGCACGAGGGGTTCTACGTGAACCTCGGTGTTGGTGAGTTGCTCAAGTTCAACGAGCTGGGGTAAAAAACGCTCTGCTAACTGTCGCAGGAATCCCAACTCTGGCTCCCTCTTTCCTGCCTGCCGAGCGTAACGTCTGGATTCAGTCCGAGAACGGTATCTTGGGCATGGGCCCTTACCCAACGAAGGACGAAGTCGACGCGTGAGTACATCCCTACCCTCGTCGGTCTCCAGCAACTAAGAGATCATTCCCACAGTGACATCGTCAACGCCGGCAAGGAAACCGTGACTCTCGTCCCCGGCGCCTCCACATTCGACAGCACCGAGTCTTTCGGTATGATCCGCGGCGGCCATGTTGATGTCTCGATCCTCGGCGCGCTGCAGGTCAGCGCCACGGGCGATCTGGCCAACTACATGATCCCCGGAAAAGTGTTCAAGGGCATGGGCGGCGCTATGGACCTGGTATCGAACCCAGACAACACCAAGATCGTCGTCGCGACGGAGCACGTCGCTAAGGACGGCTCCTCCAAGATTGTGCAGGATTGCAGTCTGCCCTTAACTGGCGCTCGCGTCGTTAGCACCATCATCACCGACTTGGTAAGTTGCGCCTCAGACCCTATTTGGGAAATTATTGCTGATGCCGGGCATAGTGTGTGTTCCAAGTTGATCGCAAGAACGGTGGTTTGACGTTGACTGAGGTTGCGCCCGGGGTGGATGTAGAGGAAGTGCGCACGAAGACGGACGCGACGTTCGAGGTCGCCAAGGACTTGAAGCAGATGGAGTAAGGTCACTGTAAATCATGTGTTTGTGAGATACCATAGAAAAGTAATGCGACAGGGTAATTTCAATCTAGGAGGTCCATTCAACGGGATATTTTTGCTTTTTCCACTGAGTAACTGAAAATACATTAACATCTATTTGTGCAATTCATTAAACATTCAAGCAGTCGTCGGCAGTCATTCTCCCAGTGCGCTTGACAGAGATTGAATAGGGGTATCATCCAAATTGGGCACCAGAAGAGTTTAAAATCAGGTCAGATGGCCTCAGAGTCCAGCCAAAACCTTAGTTGCTGCTTGAACTCGAGCTGCTGCTACCGCTGCGCTTGCGGTGCTTGTCCTTCTTGTGCTTCTTGTCCTTCTTGTGCTTCCTGCATTATTTGTTAGGCTTGGTCTGCCTGTCTTGGTGATGAAGGAAACTCACTTTTCAAACTTGTTCTCCAACATGTTTGCGCCAACAGCTCCTGCAATCGCACCTCCGAGTGTACCGAGGAGGCCGCCACCGGCCTTGTGCGCCGCCCACCCGGCAGCCCCGCCACCGACTAATGTTGCACCGAGACCGCGCTCATCCTGACCCGGGCCACCGGGACCACCAGGGGCACCATATTGGGGCTGGCCACTGTACTGCGGTTGTCCACCGTGGGAAGGCGCATAACCTGGCTGATTGTACTGTTGCTGAGGGGGGTAGGGAGAGCTGCCTCGATTGTCGTGGCCGTAACTTTGCTGATGCTGCGAGCCGCCCTGGGCGTAGGTCGGTTGCTGAGGTCCGCCGTATCCGTGCTGTTGCGGGGCGTTGTAGCCACCTCCTTGTTGGTACGGGGAATGCGATTGAGGGGGGTAGCCGCCGTGCTGCTGCTGGCCCTTTGGAGACGTCAGTATGACCAAAGAAAGAAGGCAAGCACAATTACGATGCTCTTACGTACCTGTGCATAGCTGGGCTGCTGAGGTGCGTAGCCGCCGCCCTGGTTGTATCCATGTTGGCCGTGACCCTGGTTGTGTCCCTGGCCGCTGCTGCCACCTCCGTAGTAATCGTTCGCAGACATGTTGGCTATGGAAATGGTCGAGTTAAGCTGCGATGAGTGTTTGTGTGTTACGACGCTGTATCGATTGGAAAGACTGATGTGCTTATCGAAATGGATCTTAGCTGAGAAGAGGGGAGAGCTGGAGCTTTAAAAGGCGTCAGACATGCACTCACGCTATCCATCAGACGCAGTAGAAACGGAGCTTGCGGAAATTGCCAAGGAGGGGCACACCATGCATGCAGCGCGCCGAACGGGGATTGGATCTCCCCGCCATAACATCCACCACATCCACACCCGCACAGCGTTCCGCCGCGCCTCCTCGGCTCAGCTATTCCTCTTCGTCATTCTTACCGTGGCGCAGTCACTGTGCGGGGTGCCTTGTGAGCTTGTCAGCCCTGCTGGGTCAGCAAGCCACATGCCGTGAGCTGAGGGCACAAGCCACCAATGACGCGACGCCATTAGTCGCCATTCGCATTCGGTTCTTCGAGTCCGAGGCAGCGAACAGCCAGAGCATGGTGTTCAAGGAGTTTCTATCCTGGGAAATTCGAAGTCTCTCGTATCATTGAATGTTGTAAATGAACTCTTTGTGTGTGGTACGGTGTATACGCTCTTGATTGATTCTTCGCTAGGCTCAAGTTTAACGGCCCTGATTCATGGTTGTTTCGGAACGATCTGCTACGCCCCCAAAGAATCGGACGAACTCTCCGGTCGCCACTGCCACCATTCTGTCGCAGCGAACGTAGCTCTTCCGTGCACCGGCCACAGTGGCCAAGACTTGAGACCCTGGAGTAACTCCAAAGTGTGGAGTTGGGCCGCAGCTGACTTCGGCGTCTCCGGTCGCGGTGCGAGTGGGGCCGATTGGCCGAGCCAGTCCGGATTTCAATACTCTGCGGAAGGGACAGAACTCCGATAACTAGCGACTTTCAAGGACTGATGAAGGGGGTCTTTGAGGGAAGCAAAATACAGCCAAAGATCCTTAGCTCCAGTATCAGTTTCTTGCCATATCAGTCGTTTGGCTGGCTAGCCATCACCCGGCGCTTGAAACCATAGCCAGTTGACGATTTGCTTCAAGACATGCCTCAACTTTCATGCCATAAACGTAATACAAAGCTCGATATATACTTTTTCGGTTTCTCTCTACGAGTAGATAAGAGGAACATAAAGTCTGGTTGATTTCAATGGTTGAGGAAGCTGCCGCAACCGCCAGCATGTTTCGTAACTGTGGCCGCAAGGAGATGTCGATAGCGTGGCCTGTAGCGCGATATGATGATTCATAGCGCCTCAGTGAGGTTCTGTCAGTACTTTTTTTAATAATCAATTGAATTCTTGGCAATAATATGCTTCCCAAAAATGGAACGTGCGCAAACGTCGGCCGCCAGCATGGCGCCATGGTTGTTAAAATACTCCTGTTAGCTACAAAATCAACTGCTGTTCCCTGATCATGATGAGCAAAGTCTCTAGTAAGTCCTCCCGCCAGAACCATCTTTCACTCGCTACTATTTTAAGTGGGACTTGAAAAGCGCCGAACAAGTGTCCAAGTTGTTGTCGATCCCAACATTCAACAAGAACGCAAACTCCAGACCACAAAAAGAAAATAGGAGCATAAAACGAGACTGTACTCAATAAAAAGAATAGATTAACCATCTACGTAGATAAGTTTTCAACCTTATTTGATCTCCTAAAATCCATGGTAGTGTAGGAATCACGATCGAACATTGGACGAAAAATAGAGTAAACTGAACGATGACAGAAATGTTCATTAGTTCACTGCAAACTCGGAGACAGGCAGTATGATACTTGCAATGCAACTGTGGCTTGGTATAGAATGCTTGATCGTGAACGATTTTTCAGGTAGCTGCCATTGTGTTTCAACTAACCTTATTTACTAGTACATTGTTATAATTGAATGGATCGAAGAAGCTTCTTCTGATTGTTTTGTGTCGTGCTTGCTGTTCTGGCTTTCTTAATGCAGTTGGTTTCACTTGAACTTAAGGCGAGGAATAATGTAGTGATGGAAACTCGTGGGCTCTCGGTCCGAGACAAAGCCAGTAATCCTATCCCACCTCATGAATAGACCTATGGAAGCAAATTCTTCCTAAAAGTCGGACACTTACGACAGTCTAAGTCTGCTCTTAGATGATTCGAAGCTTGTTAGACGAGTTGAATTGCGCTATAGTCATAAAACTACTCACACACCTCTTTCCGTTTCTTTATATGGTCTGTAAATTACAAAAGTCACTCCAGTGCTTTTATTCAACTCTGTAAGCTTCATGATCCTTATTCTCATGTTGATTTCGTGCTCACCCGTCAGCTTCCTCCTCTTCGAATGCCAATAGGTGTTCTTCTTCCTCATTTGAATGTACCGTCGCGGTTTTAGACTCATCCTCCGACTCAGATGCAGTCTCATCTGAGTCTTCATAAAGTAACCAATCCCAATGAGATGAGTTTTTCCACGGGGACTTGGCCATCTCCTCCTGTAAAACCTCCAAGTTTTCATCCACCGACTCTATCGCTGCATCCCACATCGCTTCTCGAGTCTGTAGCCCAATCGTCTTGTAGGTCTCGACAAGATCCCATCGTTCCCATTCCTCTTTCTGTTTGACCAGTGAGTCCAGCGCAGTAGCGGCCCCCCGTGTATCCTTGTGCAGTAAGTATTGACGAACCCGTTGCAAAATCTTCATGTCAAGGTCCAGATTTCTGTCTCGCACCCCCTGGTACAATCGTACAAAAGCCTGCGCCTCTTCTTCTGTCGGTCTGCGATAACCTGAAATCCTCCAGTACTCGGAGTAGGAGACGTAGATGAAGTAGTCCCATGCTGTGTTTCCATATTGATCGACCATATGCGTATTTAGTCCGGAGATAGATAAGCTCTCCAGATATGACAGCATGCTATGATCGGTAAAAAATGCTGCTAGATGAAGAATGTTTTCTGAACAACCCGAAGATGTTGTTCTGGCACCTGCCTCTATAAGGCATTGAAGGCTGACTTGACTATTCTCCATTATAGCTTCATCCAGCGGCCTCTTTCCCATGTAGTTTCGTGCTTCCAAGTCAGCGCCTGCATCCAAAAGTATTCGTAGATTTGCTCCAAAGATAGCTTTGTCAGAATCACTTGTCACAAGATAGTGGAGGGCGGAGCGACCATCCTTGGTGGTAGCCGTTGCTGATGCCCCCGCGGATAACAGGCTTCTTATTATCTCCATGGAGCTTTCGCCTGTCGCCTCCGCAGCACGGTGCAAGGCTGTGAATCCGAGGTTATTCTTTACACCAACGTTGCAACCGGCATCGACCAAGTATTGTGCCATGGGGGCATAGCCCTCTGCACAAGCTATGGTGAGGACAGTATCTCCGGCACTGTCTCTTTGGTCGATGTTACAACCTAAGTTGAGTAACTCCCTGACAGCATCGAGGTTTCCCGACCTCGCAGCTAGATGTAGGGGTGTTTCACCGCGGTGGTCAAACTGGTCCATGGACCATGGTTGATTTTTAGCAGCCTGCTGTATCTCAGCCAAGTCCGCCTTTTTGACAGCACTGTGTAACAGCGTCTGTATGGCGTCAATCCTAGCTTCGCTGCGAGAAACCATACTGCTCAACGCGTTTTTCTCCTCTAAAGGCATGAATGACCAATCTTCAATTAAGCGGTTTGCTTTGAAGAACCAGAAGCTGCGATGTATACAAGTATGTCAGTTAGCAGAATCCCTGGTTTGTGCCCAGTCATACATATGGAACTCACTCGTCGAAACTCCCACTATGCAGCTGGTCTCCCCAAAACTCTTCCAGATATGTTACAACATCTGTTGTCCCGTGCCTAATCACGTACTGAATGCGTGATTCGAATCAAACCTTGTCAGCAACAAGAATGGTGCTAGTCAAGCATTTGGGAAACAGTTCTTACGCTCAATGCAGTTTCTCCGTCTGGGGCGCTATCACCAGGGTAAACTATTCCTTTGTGTTGCATCAGTTGGTTCAGTTCTATTCTCGAACCTTTCTCAACGCAGCCCCAAAACATGTCCCTAAGCGGTATTATCCTGACTGGCCGCAAAGAAAAGCTGATTCCTGTGGAAGCGTTGAATGAAGCCTGGAGATAAATGAGGCGAGAGCACAGCAATACCGGAAGACAATAACTGAAATTAGCTGATACTTTCCCACTACCATTGCAGGTGCTTGTATCGCATTTTACGCCGTTGTAGCACGTAACCTGTCGGTCATAAGTCAGGGAGAAAGATCCGATCAGATTCCGGACCCAATCTGTGGACTTGTAGGATACAGTGCGTGAGCCGTGACAGCGGCACCAACACGGCCGCGGACATCTTTCAAAGGCTGATAGCGAAGTGTTGATAATTACGCTATCTGAACCCTTGAGTGACAGCTTGTTGGTTTTCGTTGATCGATCGCCTGAGAAAACAACTTGTTCTATGTCTGTGGTCAACTGACCAATAGGCTTCTCATACCGTGGTTGGTGAAACTCTTTCATGTCGTGGACTTGTGGCCCTTGCAAGCTGCGAAGGCCTCTTTGGAAGACTTTCGAGCCTGAAGATATCAATGCCACTGCCCCGTGTGTCTCAATCGCGAAGCTCTCGATGCGCAGGACGAGCTGTCTGCCGCCTGTCAGTCACGATGTTGTTGGTTCATTTGCTGCGCCACATACTTGGTTTCCTTCGTCTCCTTGAGCTGCAATGTTTGCAACGCAGCAAGGAGGTTTGCTCGGGCATCACGGGCCTTCTCACGACAGTCGGATAGTTTTGTTTGTTGCCAAAACCACTTCCTCTTCTTTGCCCTCACCGTACCATCCTGTCTGACAGCTCGAACACAGCCATTGTGGACTTCCTCGAGGTCTGCGACGATTTCACACAGCTGGAGTCTGGCTCTTTTCAGCAATGGCGTCTCAGGCAGGGATTGATCACTGCTCGTTCCCCGCATGTCTGCTTCCTCGACGACTAATCGAAGGGTCTCGATCTATAAGATACGCCATGCGGTTAGCTTTCGATTCCACTGGTCAAAGATGACTCCTCATACTGACATCGTTGTTGAGCCAGGTCAGCTCATCCCCGATGCCGGGAATGGCTCGAAGAACATCGATAACATGACGTCCAGCCGTCAAAGCCTGGCCGATGGCGATAAAACTTGCTACCGCACCTACTACTTCCATTGTGTCGCAGATGCCAAAAGCGAGTAGGTTTCGCAATTGGAAGTTATAAAATGCCTTTGCAATGAACTGTGTGGGTTGCTTCTGAAGAAGAATCTTGAGAGGTTGAAGTTGGGGCAGCGGTGTCAGCCCGACCGTTGCTTTGGGCTTCTGCGATCATGTGAGCGATAAAGAACACCAGACTTGGCAGTAGGGCGAACGCTGAGCATGCTGCATCATGCATGGTGAGATGTGTCTATGTGGCGCAGGCAGCAAAATGCCCACTAGGCACACTGGCGTATGATCGCGACATTGGTCAACGAAACAATTTTATTGGTATAGTTGCAATCATAACCCTTCACTCCCTGACGAACAGCCCTGCCATGCCCATGCCAGTACCAACACACATGCTGACAACACCAACCTCTCCACCCGATCTTCCCAAACCGTGCAACAGAGTGCTCGTCATACGAGCACCAGTAGCACCAAGAGGGTGTCCCAAAGCGATTGCACCACCATCGGGGTTCACCTTGCCGTCCTCATAAGCCTGCTCCAGACCCAGTGCCCTCAAGCAGTAAATTGCTTGACTGGCGAATGCCTCGTTAATCTCCCAGCGGTTGACGTCCTTGTTCTCTAGGCCGAACTGGCCGAGGAGCTTCGGGATCGCAAGAGCGGGACCAATACCCATCTCATCCGGCGCACATCCCACAGTCGTAGCTCCAATGAACTTGCCGATGATGTTGTCGGTGAGACCCAGCTCTGTGGCGGTGCTTCTGCGCATAAGCAGTGTGGCGGCGGCGCCATCGGAAACTTGCGACGAGTTGCCTGCGGTGCTGGCACCATCCGGCTTGAACGCCGGCTTCAGCTTCTGCAGAGCCTCAATGCCGATGTTGGCGCGAATGCCGTCGTCCTTGGTGACTGTGATGGTCTGCTCCTCCCCGACCTTGTTGCCCTGCTTATCCACCTCTTGGTATTTTGTTGTGACGGGGACGATCTCCTGAGCAAACGAGCCATCTTCCCTCGCTCTCGCGGCATTCTGATGACTGCGCACAGCGAATGCATCCTGATCCGCCCTGGAAACACCGTAGCGCTCTGCCACGTTCTCGGAGGTGATGCCCATAGGCATAATACAATCCCTCGCATCCTTGACTGGTGAGTTCTTCAACGCGGGCCACACGTCCACGGGGATGGCGCGGCTGCCGTAATTCCGCGTCATGCTCTCCATTCCGGCGCCAATACCTACCGATATCGTCTCGGTCTTAATCTGTGACGCGATGAGCGCAATCGACTGCAGCGATGACGAGCAGGCGCGGTTGACGGTGTACAGGGAGGTCTCGTTGGGGTAGCCGACATGGTTCATGGCCATGCGCGCCGCCTTGGAGCCACCCAGCTCCGAGAGGACGACGCCGACAGCGACATCTTCGATCTTGGCGGGGTCGAGGTTTGGGTTGGCGTCGAGCGTGGCCTTGAGAACAGTCGAGAGCAGTTCTTCGGGATAAGCGTCTTTCAGCTGTCCCCGGTTCGACCGGCAGATGGCTGTTCGCAGCGACGACAGGATCACGACATCGGAGGGTGCTTTCTTCAGCACGGATGAGAGTCCTTTGGGAACAGACATGGCTGCGATATGCGTTGGCTGTCTTTCTGCTTTTTTGGAGCTTCGCCTGTCAATTGACTCGACGCGAGTACGCTGTAGGGAGGATTGGGCTTATTGTACAGAGAAAAGGAGACAAGGTTCAAAAAAGTAACCGAAAGCAGATCGAAAAAGAGTCGGGTAAATATGAACGATGTCGCCGAGCTCGGGGGGAGCTTAAATGATGTACCAGTTAAGAGTTTGGGGAGAATAGCTCTTCCCCTTCGTCCCCTTCACTTCTCCAGCTTGATCCTCGAAGCCGAGGTGGGGGGGCCCGCTCCCCATGGCAATTGGGTTCGGCAACGCTCGCGGAGCTTGAGCTCTGTTCCGGGGCTAAATATTCAACCGGCAATTGTTTCGGTAATCACACCGACATACACCGAACTACACCGAGGCTGCAAGCTCACCGTCCCCGTTTGGACAAGACCTAACGAATGAATTGAGTCGCAGCTTTGATATCAGAAGTGGGTATACGCGGACAAACTTACAGATAAGCACTAGAAATACGATAAAATATTTCAAATTTCAACACACAAAATAGACAGTGTTTCCCACAATGACATTTTGATACGTTAAGGCCTAAGGAAGAAAAGTAATCTCTGATTTTACTTCAGGCGCAAAGGCTATCAATTCGACGTGAATTTGACCTTCAGAAACGTGGTAACCCCTCAATACAAGTCCATCAGATGCTCAAGCCACCTGAAAACCTCGTCAAATTCTTCCATGAACAAGGATGCGTTCCCAGTTTTTTGTGCATTTACGACAGTATACAGCATCCTCGTTCAGAGCTCACCCTCTTCTACAAGGAGAGAATTATCACTGAAAATGTGAAGCGTTGACGACTGAATGTGTTTGCGAGAGGATTTGAACAAGACAAGACCCGTAGAGCGCCAATTGCGAAGTGTTCATTGGAAGTTTTCAGGCCCAGCTATAGAACTTTACGAGGGTTAGGTGACGATTACCCGACCTCCTCATCAGGTGGCCATATCATCGTGTTTTTATAAAACCTGTCGCTATTTCCAAAATCTCCGTTGAGTTATTGACGTTGTTTAGGGAAGTGGAACCCTCAATTGCTTTCATCAGTACTGACTCTTATTTTAATAACGATTATAAACACAGCCAACAAGAACAAAGATATGGTCTTCGACATCAAAGTAGCTTTGGCGTTGGTAAAGGCTCTATAGACCCAAGCCTTAGTTGCCATAAAATCAACTGGCGTGGTAATGCCAGAGCATCTACCTGAGCGGAACATCTGCCGCCTACTGCAACAATAATGCATCCCTTGCGTGACAATGCCTCAGATCCGATAACGCCAATTCTGTATACACTTCATCTTGCTGTCCTGGAGGATGTTTCCAGCAAGACGGCATCGTAAGTTCTTAGCTTTTTCAGATGCAACTTTGGTCTACTAGCACGCTGCAGTACTGCACTTCCAATTGGCGGGTTTTCCAGTCTTCTTGTCATACACATCCGGTTACTGGGGCAGCCTACGGCTAATAAGAAAGGACCTAGTGCTTGACTCGCCATAGAGAGCCTCTCTGTAGGACCAGTCTACCTCCAGAGCTGTGTCCAACATTCATCGTTGTGTATGGAGTGCTGATTCTACCTTAGAAGTTGGGATCCGTCTCGGCATGAGAGCACAAGTTACCAGTCCAAGATTTGCCTATGGCATCGCACCCTCCTGGCAGCGCACTTGGCTGTTTCCATAAAAGGGCTCAACCGATCAAAGAAATGGGTGACACATTTTTCTTTACTCCTGGTCCCGTCCGAAATCACCACTGCTGTTGAGCGACGATACTTTCTTGCTGGAGTTGAATTCTGGAGAAAACATAAAGGTACATACTGCTATACTGCTGATCAAGTCCAAAATATCCTTGTTGCTCGTTATTCAAAGCCGGAGTCGGCTGTGCTCATACTTGACTTCCTTGTTGATTACAAACATGTCGCCTGGAGCGATCTTGACCGAGAGGAGTTGGATTACTGCCTGTAGAGAGACTTGAGTTTGCGCCGCAAAACTCTTGAATACTAGTGCCTTTTTGACACATCATGGCAAGAAATTGCCTGCGCTTACGTCGCTGGAGCAAAACTTGGGGTATTTCTTTCTGTTTGAATAGGACTAGACTTATCAAAGACTTGGTGGCCCGTGGCGAATATTTCCGTATTGATATCGAACCCCGCTGTTCGCGGTACTGCTCACATCAATCGTGATGCCTACTACGGGGTTATGCGCATGTGCATGGAGCTTACATGAGCAACTTGTCGTAAGCTTTGCCCATCAATGAGCCTCTTATCTCGGGCTAGATGTGCCTGCTGATTAAACAGAATCATCTAAGGACACAGCTGCGAGCGTTGTCTTGCCAATCACTGGCTCAACAAAAAGTTGGCAACGTGCCAATGTCGTCAGTGATAACGCCCACATTCCTTACTTTCAAGTTGCATCACATCACAGTAAGACCCCCTCCCAAAGCCCGGAGCATGCTGCAATTTTTCAAAAAGATCATGGTATCGACCCTCCCACCTTCAGAGCATCCATGTCCTAAGATCCACCTCTCACCCGATGTTTGTTCCTCCGTCTCTCCTCCCGGCCTCCCAAGGAGCAACACAGATCCACACGACACGTTTATCGAACGAACCAAATCACTCCCTCTGACACACTTCCCTCCGTCCCCGGTCCCGACTCAACAGGTCCTAATGCCACTAACCCCCAAGCCAGCCCCAGCAGTTTCCATTCCCTCGGGCCTTGGCACGCGGGGTTCCCAATGCCCCCATTTCCCCAATCTCGGCGGTCTCCAGTTGCAGCGGCTGACCAACCCCGACCTCCCCAGTGGTAGTAACGCTTGACTGACTCTTGTCTGGACTCTCGCCCGTATCCGCTGCTTATCCCCCGGAAGGCTTGTCTGATCGACCCCGTTGCCCTTACCCTTTTTCCATCGACCGCCTCTTTCTCCCGTCGGGTCTCAAATCTGGCGCCGGGAACCCCGCGTTGCTTGCTCAGACTGATGCTCAACGTATCCTAATGTTCGACAGTGTGACCCTTTCCCTCACCCAGACTCCTGGTCAACGCGCCGGATCCCAGATGTTGCCCCCGCAAATCCAATTACCCCGGATTCGAGGGAGCACTCATTGACGCCTTTTTTCCGTGGGGTAAAGAAAACAGAGGTCTCTAAAAATGATAATAAATAGCAGAGCCCTGCTGGTTGTGTAGAGTCGATGTGTTCAAGTGCTTGAATTGTCTCACACAGTTTGATACTGCAGGTTCCATCTTGGTTTATGCTTATTTTCTTGTACCACAAACTTTCTCCACCGCAGAGGTAGCCTGGCCTTGCCGATCCTTCTTGGACACCTCAACCCGTTTTGCAAAGTGCACAACCGGGCCCGAGCACAAACAACAACCAAAGCTTCCGAAATGGCAGCGAGCGAGAAGCGTTCACCATCGGTGGAGCGCGGAGAGCATACTATCAACCATGTCGACAGCGTGCTCCACGACGAGAAGCCCATTGCCCAGGATGAGGAGAGCCGCGATTGGACAGGGTCCGCGAAGAAGACTGATCCTGAAGAGATCAGGCTTGTGCGGAAGCTGGATTGGCGGATAATGGTGAGTTTGAAAACGAGAACCTCAACCTATTCTTGCAAATTATTGACGACTTCTTTCTGCATCAGCCGACCCTCTGCGTCATGTATTTCTTGAGTACGACCCCCCCCCCCCCCCCCCCCCCCCCCCCCCCCCCCCCCCCCCCC